>VZTO01006987.1:7820-50848 GCA_013400615.1 Syrrhaptes paradoxus
AACCTCATACAATTGGCCTCAGCCCATCGGTCCAGCCTGTCCAGATCCCTCTGCAAAGCCTTCCTACCCTCAAGGAGATCAACACACCCGCTCAATTTGGTGTCATCAGCAAACTTACTGAGGGAGCACTCACTCCCCTCATCCAGGTCATTGATAAAGATGTTAAACAGGACAGGCCCCAAAACTGATCCCTGGGGAACACCACTGGTGACCGGCCACCACCTGGACTTAACTCCGTTCACCACGACTCTCTGGGCTCCACCATCCAGCCAGTTTTTTATCCAGCAAAGGCTGTTCCTGTCTAACATCACCTGATTATTCACAGTAGTTTAGGTATTTTCCTTATCAGATCATTACCCATGGCAGTGATTTGAAGCTTCATTTTGTGCTTGTATTTGTGCTTGAAAACTGGAAACAGAAGTGCAGCCCAGTAAAACCCAGAGGAATAATATGTCCCAATGTTTTGCAGGTGAAAAAAGTAATTCCAGCCTCATTCATCATGAGGTTTTCCTGCTCACTTTCTCAGTCTCTCTCTGCTATTCCCCTACTGTGTGAGTTTGGAGAGCAGCTCAACTCCTTTGTTATTTGTAAAGCTCATTGAGTTCAGTGACTGGAAAGGGCTTTACAAATGCCAAGTGGGCTTGCTGCTGCAATAACTTGTCATAACTTTGCTGTCATTAAACTTGGCATCAAGTAGTGTCTAAGGATCTTTAAGATGGAAACGGCTTGCCATTACCTTGGGTAAATGTTTGTGCTTCAGTGAACATTCATGATGCCAGCACGTTCCCAGTGTCTTGGGTGTGATTACAGCTGCAGCGGGGAACTTAGAGCTCCGAACCTGCTCCCAGCGCAGCAAATGCTTGACCTGCTAGTGAAGAGCTGGAAACTCACTGCGTTTCAGTAGGCTTCACATAGCAGCTCACAAGCCAGGGAGCCGCAGAAGCAGCTGCACTTCTGTTTTAATACTCTTTTGGGATCTGTTTCTCAGCAATACAGAGCCCATAGGTTTTGTCAGACAAGCTGTTTTTCTAGAAAGGCCCATGTTCTCCAACATTATATATAGGAGACATTATAGCCCTTGAGTGCAGACAGGGAAAGCTGTGCCTAAGGGGCTCCAGAACGCAGCCCTTCCTATTGCTATGTCTTCTCAGAAGAAGACCTGCCCATATGAGATGGCTTAATTAATTTCATGTCAAATGCAGAATTCCACCCCACTCATGATCCTGCTGGTTTTGCAGTTGTATGTAACATCATACCATATTTCCATGCCTTTTTATAAATACTGTAATGCCAGAAAAGTAATACATAAAAGAGACGCAAACTCCTAATGACACATACAAGAAGGCTTTCCTCTTTCAAGGGCAAGGAGCCCCGGAAGGGAGCTGCTGCAGGGCAGGGCCAGATGGTGAAGAGGATGATGGCAGATACAGAAAGAGGGTGGCTGCCTGGGAGGCAATGGGATTTTGGTCAGGGTTTTCTTTGAACGTGCAGCCTACAATATGTTGCCAGCCCTCACTTCTACATGGCATAACAGTGTAGGGAAAGAGTGGGTGCAGCTGGGACTCTTCAGAGTACTTGCAAGTTTTCAAACACCTTTTCTTAATTCCCGTTCTTTTTTTTTTTTTCAGAAGCAGAAGAGTAGGATTCCTTGGGGCGTATAGTGAGGAGATGATAAAAGTGAGGCTGAAGGCCTTCAGCTCCAGCGGATCATTAATAGTCCTCTAAATACTCTACTGCAAAGTCAGCAGTGTTGCTCTTCACAGAGCACAGAGTCTGCAAATATACAGGGTGTTTTATGTAGGGGAACCCAAATGACTTGCCAGGGGCTTCAAAGGCAAGCAAGGAGTCTCCCCTGGTTTAGATAAAATGCAAAAGTAGAGGAGTAGGAGGGAAGAAGTACAATACAATACAGGATGTGATCACCTGGAAACTGTTCACGCACTGCACATCTGGTGTTTCTGTACAGGCTTTTACTGAAAAGTAAGAACTTGTGTTCTGGGAGGGGAGATGCTACTGACTCATCCACTGCAGATAATAATGGAAGGCATCATCTCATGATGGACTGACAAATGCCATCTGATGAATAATCTTTCTGATTTTCCTTCAACAGGTGAATTCCTCCAAGTAAATGAAAACCTTTATTTTCCTCTTAGATCATGAGGAATATGCATTTTCCTGGATCTTTAATTTCTTCTTTGAATGCTATTTGAAAAGTGGAATCCAGCACCATGTGTAGCAAGGTGGGGCTTGCCTTGCCCTGCTCCTGCAGAACTAGATGCTGCCCTAGTGATATCCATGGAAGCAGCAAACATTTGCTTTTTCAGGCATATTGTATATGCACGTGGTGTTGTACCCCACTGTCTCTTTCTAAACTCCAAGTGAAGAACAATGTGGGAGATATTGTCTCATGTTAAACATTGACCTTATCTCAGCAAATCCTGGATATATTGCTATTGTGGTAAGCTGACCTTGGCTGGCTGCCAGACGCCCACCCAGCCACTCTCTCACTATCCCATCTCAACAGGATAGGGAAGAAAATAAGATGAAAAAGATCATGGGTAGAGATAGACAGGGAGATCACATACCAATTGCTGTCACAGGCAACACAGACTCAACTTGGGGGAAATTATCTAAATATATTTCCAATTAAAATGAAATTGAATGGTGAGAAACAAAGACAAAAAACTAAACCTGCTTCCCCCTGACTCCTTTTCCTTAGGCTCAACTTCACTTCTTCCTTCCCAACTCCTCTGCCTCTTCCATCCCACCTCCCCATTGAGCAGCAGAGGATGGGGAATGGGGGTTGTGGTCACTCCATAACAGTTCCTCTCTGCCACATCTTCCTTCTCACACTTTTCCCTGCTCCAGTGGAGGTCTTCACCACAGGCTGCAGTCCCTCAGGATAACCCTGCTGCTGCATGGGCTCCTCTCCAGGGGCCACAGCTCCTGCCAGGAGCCTGCTCCTGTGAGGGCTCTCTGTGGGCTGCAGCACCCTTCAGGGCAGCTCCACCTGCTCCAGTCTGGGGTCCTCCATGGGCTGCAGTGTGGATATCTGCTCCACTGTGGTCCTCTCTGCAAGCTGCAGAGAAATAACTGCTTCAGCGTGGTCTTCTCCAGGGCTGCGGGAACACCTCTTCCCCCTCCTTCTTCTCTGACCTTGGTGCCTGCAGGGCTGTTTCTCTTTTTTTTTTTCCTCACTCCTCACTGCAGGGAAATGTTTTGCCCTTTCTTAGATGCATTTTCCCAGTGGTGGCTCCAGCTCAGCTGACAGGCCAAGCTGTGCCCTGTGGTGGGTCTGTTGGAGCCAGCTGAAGCCAGCCAAAAGCCATTGTGCCTGGCGCGGGTCAGCCCTGTCACCTCCTGGCACAGGCCACCCCTGCAGCTCCCAGCACCTCCCCGCAGACACCCAGGATGGTGATGCTGCTTTTCTGCCTGAGTCCGTTTCTTCTTAAAAGACCAAAAGCTGAATCACTTTTTTTCTTTGTTCTTTTCCTCCTGAAGGAGTCTGTCCAGCCGCAACATGAGGTGTGCAGCCGGCTGTCTCCAGGCACCAGCTGCTTCTGACTCAGGGCAACCTGATGGGACGTTGTCTGTCAGCCTTCCCACCCACTCAGTTCACAATTAGTAGACCTTTTATGCTGTGTTTTAGACAGTAAAAGTGTTTGTAGCTGGCAGCACTTCAATACCTAGAAAAGCTCTTTAACTTTTTTTTTTTTTAATAAGAGGCTATGTAACTCCCCTAGGTACCTCATTCTTCAACGCGAGAGTTGCTTCCATTCAGCCAGATTTGTGAGTTGAAACATTCTCCATGTAATACATTTCACAATAGAGAATAAAAGGTTCCATTGAAGAGCACTTGAACGGCACTTCTCTGCAAATAATAGGAATAATTTCCTCTTCAAGGTTACTGTTTCTACAATTGAAACTTTTAAACAAATAGCCAAGGAAAGAAAAAATTTTCTACAAGCAGTATTGCCCTGTCCTGGTTTCGGCTGGGACGGTGTTAACTTTCTTCATAGTAGCTCATAAGAGGCTGGTTTGGATTTGTGCTGAAAAGGCGGCTGATAACATACTGATGTTTATAGTTGCTGCCAGGACAGCCAAGGACTTTTCAGTTTCTCTGCTGTGCCAGTGACTACAGGTGCAGGAGAAGCTGAGAGGGAGCACAGCCCCAGTTACTGCCTTAAGATTTGACCTTAGGTTTAGGATTAAGACCCAAATTGGCCAATGGTATATTCCACATGCGCATCGTGCCCAGTATATAGATGAGGCTCTGTCCAGAAGTGCTCTCTCACTGTGAGTCACCCGTCTCTTAGGATTGTCTCACTTCCTTGGTCAGCCCTCGGTCTTAGATGCTCAGGCTCTTATCTCCTTTCTTGGATTGTGGTTTTGGGACACTCCGTGCTCCAGAATTGTTAGCTGGGAATGGGCTGAGCCTTAATCATTGGGTGGTTAGCAGTATCACTGTGGATCACTCATTTATATATTTGTATATATTACTATTATTATTTTATATTTTTTGTAGTTTAGTTACTAAATTGTTCTTATCTCAACCTCCGAGTATCTTTTCCCTTTGCCCTTTAGTTCTCTCCCCCATCCCCACGAGGGGGAAGGGTGAGTGGAATGTGGGTGAGGGTGAGTGGAGCGAGAGTGAGTGGCTGTGTGGAATGTTTGCTGCTAGCTGGGTTCAAAACCACAACATACCCAAACCAACTGGCAGAGCACATATCCGAGAGCACTTCAGGAGTATACTTAAGGAACATGATGCAGATGGACTGAGGTGGACACACACTGTAACATCCCCCTGGCATCTGTTAGAGGTGTCCTTGTGCACAGCTGCAGAGGAGACTGGACAAGGCAGGGCCACAAGTTCTGCTGACATGACTTTACTGAAGTCAGCAATGTTTTGTCAGCAAATAATTCAGCACGTAATCTTAAATGTTTGTTACACGGCTGAAAAATCTGTGTAGTTTGGATATAAAACAGTCACCTTTTGTGGTGAGGGGTTGTTATGTGCATAGCAGTGTAAAAATGACAAATGCTTCAGGTTGTCCTGTTCCTGTGTAGAATACAGTATACTGTTTTGTTTGAATTTTTAATGTATCTTATTTGAACAAAGGTCAAATGTTTTTGTAGGAGTCCATGTATACTGCAGATATGTACTTTAAATTAAGATCTATATGCAAGAAGACTTAAAGACATAGCAAAACTTTTAAAGCTGGTTTGTCAAAGCCAAAAGGCATATTCTTCTTTTATCAGAAAAGAGGATTTTATTTTCCAACCTGCACTTCTTTTCTAGTGAATTTTCAGTAAGAAAGGCAAACAAAAAAAAAAAAAGAAATATCTCCTTTACTTGCACGTATTTAAGAAGCCTACATCTTAAAAATACTGGAGACTCAGACATGCTAATTATTACAATAATGTTATCATTTTCCTGCAGGCAGTACCTGAATAGTGTTGTATTGTGTGTTTTTAAAATAATGGAAATAAAAATTATAGCGCTTTTCTGAAATTCTATGTATTTCTTACCACTATATTCACTCATTTTTTCAAACAAAATGTTCATCCTTCTGCAAATGTTCAAGTCCAAATGTGCTTTAATCTTTTGCTTCTCTTAGGTTTTCTACTCAACAGATAAAGAAGACACTCCAACTTTGCCTTTTTCAAATTTTAAGAAAAGATTTATTTCCTTGTATCTCCAAGGAGCGTAGGATGTCTTTATTCCCTAGATGGCAAATGCAGGAAGAAACCAAACCCATTAGAGGTTTTCAAAGACATCAATATAAACTGGAAACCTTAGCAACCTACGATTCATAATGAGAATATGATTAAAGTGGATGTGAGAGTTAAGGCAGAATATTTTTTTTTTTTGCTTATCATCTTATTATTCAAATGTCTAAGTGTGGTCTGAGGGACTGGTTGTAGGAAATCCCTCCCAGGTAAGAGAACTCAGTGCCTTGCACCGCTGAGCCCTGTTATTTCCCTTTACTCCGACAACCAGCAACTCCCAAGCGTCAGGGTGAGTGTGTAGGGTGGGTCCTGTAGCAGCTACAAAGCCAAAACCAACTCATTCACCTAGATATTTAGAAATTCCTTGATTTTCTTAGGAGCCTTGCCGACAGATACCTTTATGGAGCTAGCCCAAAACCAGGTGTTAAGTTCTTATTGGAGTCAGACTCCAACAGCTACCAAGACTTAATTTTTAAGTAAGTTACTGGGAACTCTTTTTTTCTACATAATTGTTTGTACTGGAGAAAGTCCATGTAACTTTGCCTAAGTTGCAATGAGAATATGTTTTTGTAGATTATAATTGCAGATACAAGCTCAGCCTGTATGCCACAGTTCACATACATATTTTATGAACTTATAATTAGGGCAGTTTTGGTCTCCTGCAGGTTCCAGCTTTGGAAATGAAGAGCAAACCACTCCTAAGGCACCCACACCTTCTAAAGATGTCACCAAGGGGAGCAGCAAGAGCACGCCACCGGTATCGAGCAGCATAGCGACTCCACGCAGGAGCTTGCTTCCAGCACCAAAAACTGCCACAGCACCTGTGGGTAAGTGCTCTAAACTTGTGTGCTTGAAACACAATCTGCATTAGGCCAAGAAATGCAGAAACCTTATTATCATGCTCTTTTACTGCTTACTCAATTGATTTTCATGCCATTCTTGGGCACGTTGCCAGTGTGCTGATTTGGACTCTATTTGCTGTAGTCTCTTTGAAATAGTCAACAACACGGCTGTAATCTCAGTTTGTGAGCTGTGTCTGCAGTTGAAGGCATTTAGTGCTCCTAAGTACACACACCAAGGATTTAATATATATATTTTTGGTTCTCACCAAGCAGCTTTTTGAAAACATTGCATTGCTTTAGAGACCAAAGCATTCCTTTGAGCAGGTAATTCATTGCTAGTTATGCTTGTGGGGATGAGAATACTGCCCTCTAGGTTTAAGCAATTTGTGGTGTTTTCACTCAGAAAAGAAGGAGGAGGCAAGTAAATAAATAAAAATTTTGTTTCCAAATTGTTTCCTTACTTTAGCCCTCCCTTAGCTTGATCCAGCTATGTCTCAAATCAGCCAGCAATAATTTGTAGCATCTCACACAGGGAAGTTTACAGTTTTCTGCCAAATGCAATTTTTGTTAAAAAACATGTCCATCTCTCCACCATCTCCAGCTCACACTTGTTTCATGCTGCCTCTTCTCTAGCCTGGCACTTGGACACGGTGTATGAACTCCAGGTTCTCCGTGGCAAGGATGTAGGGGTGTATCTTCTTGGGTAGGCCTTTCGAGAGAGTAAGGAGCAGTTCACACTGCCTGCCCTGGAGGGCTGCTAATGCTGGCCCCTCTGCCTGCTCGCTCAGTGGGGAGAGGTGAGGGTACCCATGTTGGTGAACATCTATTACACAGTCAGCACTGGCAACAGACTTGAGTTTGGGTGTAATGGATGAGTTAGGGCTGTTCGTTCGTAGGGTCAATATGATTACTGGTTGTAACTGTAAAATAAGTTTTAAAGCATGGCTGTAGACACCCTCTGCCCCAGTTACAGATGGCATCTTCTCACTCCAGGTGGCTTCTAAGCACTTTTCTACTCACTGGTGGACAATCTTCCCCTACTCAGTTCCATCTCCTGTTTGTCCCATTGCTTTTCTGTCTAATGTGACCCCAACACTTACCTTTCTGCACTGCCATAGCCCTCGGACATCCATCAGACAAGGTCTTAGAGTCCCCTGAGGAGGATGTGGTCTTTTGTCCAAGAACCTCAGGAGCAACTCTCTCTTACTGTCTAAAAACAGTAAGATTCACAAGTAGAGCCACAAAGATGATGAAGGGAATGGAGCATCTCCCTTATGAGGAAAGGCTGAGGGAGCTGGGTCTCTTCAGCTTGGAAAAGAGGAGACTGAGGGGTGACCTAATTAATGTTTATAAATATGTGAAGGGTGAGTGTCAGGAGGATGGAGCCAGGCTCTTCTCTGTGACATCCAGTGATAGGACAAGGGGCAATGGGTTCAAGCTGGAACACAGGAGGTTCCACTTGAAGATGAGAAAAAACTTCTTTACAGTGAGGGTGACAGAGCACTGGAACAGGCTGCCCAGAGAGGTGGTGGAGTCTCCTTCTCTGGAGACATTCAAAGCCCGCCTGGATGCGTTCCTGTGTGATCTGATCTAGGTGTTCCTGCTCCGGCAGGGGGATTGGACTAGATGATCTTTCAAGGTCCCTTCCAATCCCTAACATTCTGTGATTCTGTGAAAATGACCTTGGGGTGAATTTTGCATTTGAGGAAAAAGTCACCAGCCTTGTTCAGTCAAAGTCAGAAGGCCAGGCCAACCCATGAGCAGCGCCACTGTAGTCAAACATACAGTAAAGCCTTTGAAAAGTAGAGAAACCACAATGATTGATTCTATATGTTCTGTGTATTTGGAGAATAATATGGTAAATAGTCTATGTATAATACTCCTAGCAATCACTAGTAGTAATTGCTATAGGACTTGATGTTCCATATGTGTTTATAAATACATACTGCATCTCTCCAACCTCCTGTGTAAGACATTGCAGTTCCTAAAGTGCTTAGAGCACTCCACTGTTTGACCTAAAGTGCACAGGCACTAAATGTATACAGCATATTTTATGAAAGTAAAAGGGGGAGAAAGTATTTCACAAAGAGGATGACAGTCATTTAAATATAAATAGTATTTCTGAAAGAATGCCATATCAGGTGATGTAAGAATTACATTTGTATTTCAGAGATGTACATAATTTTAACTATGTATGAATAGTAAATTAGTTCACAAAGGAGCATATCTGCCTATATTAATGAGTGGAAAATAACCAACAAAAATCACATGAATATGAGAAGACCACCTGTCCTGTAAATTCTCATTAAAAAAAAAATAAAAAAGACAATTGCTCAAGAGAGATTATACTCCTGATATTTCAATAAAAGTGCTTGACAAATGAATTGGACTACAGGGTATAAAACATGTTTAACTAATGAAAATGGACTCCTATAGGTACTGCTGTGCAGTGATTCAAATGATTAAAAAAAATTCTGTCATGGGACAATAGCAGTGAAAGATCATTGTCATGCAAATAGTTCTGAAGACATGACATTGCCTTTAGACTACTCTATGAAAACAGTGCACATAATTAGGTTTCAGTGTGTTGCAAGGCCCTTTTTTATCTGTTATTAGACCCCTTTCATATTTACATGCCTGTCAACATATAGAAACTCAAAAAAAAAGCATACCTACCCAGAGAAAGTGAGACAGGTCCTTGAATTTCACTTAAACATATTAGCTGCTTTGAGAAGTACAGTGATAACCTAAATAATATTTACCATTTCTGTTATAGTTTCATATTTTGTTTGAATACAAGTGAAAGCAGCTCCCCATCAGGAAGTTTGCAGCCAAATTATAGCTTTGAAAAGACATACAAACTTCTTATTTCCACAGGTGCTGATAAAAATTTGGGGCACATATGTACACTGAATTTGCTGTTTTAAATTTCTCTGAAAATGTGGGGATATCTGCAGAAGACAATGTTCAGAACAGCAGATTAACAAATTCCCATTCTCACCCCTTAGATTAACATTCACCATGGGACAATTCAGATCCTAAATCAAACCAGGATCTAACTCTCGTAATTTGGGTAAAACCCTTCAGTTTGATATTGTGCAGTTAGCAGTGTATCTGGTGAGCCCTTCAGGATGCATAAAAAATCCTCAGCATAACACAGCACAGCAGTCAGTAATCCAAGAAGAGCACACCTGTGCTGAGCAATGGAAAGGAGATTCAGACAGGCAGCAATTCCTGAGCCGGTGCTGACAGGTCTGGAGAGTCACCAAGTACAGCACTCTGCAGGCATACCTGCCTAGATCCAGAAGCAGCATAGCATTCACCCAGCATTGCAATCAGCTAATTATGATTAAATTGCTTTAGAACTAGGTTATTTCCTGGCCAGGAGTGTTGGTTCCATCTGGTCCAGGCTTCCAGTTCTGGAGGGGACCTACATATATCGAGCGTGGGAGTGACGTATTCTCAACATGAAATCATGCTGGTAGCCACTCAACAGCATTAGGTGGCCTGAAACCTCGTCCTGCAATTCCCTTCTCAGATGCAGGTTCTTCTGTGATTGCCTGGGAAAATGTTCTAGAGTATCTCAGCTTGCTGCAGGCTTCAGATATACAATGAGGTGGGTGGAAAATTGGCTAGACCATCACTCTCAGGGTGTTGTGATCGGGGGTACAAAGTCCCACTGGCAGACTTTGACATCCATAAGGGATTGATACTGGGCAAATATTGCTTACCATCTTCATTAAAAACCTGAAAAGTGGGATAGAGGACTCCCTCAGCAAGCTCACAGATGACAGCAAATGGTGGGGATTGGTCAATATACTGGAGGACAGGGTGCAGTTCAGAGGGACCTCACCAGGCTGGAGAAATGAGGCTGCAGGAACCTCGTGAAGTTCAAAGAGGCAAATGCAAAGTCTTGCCCCTTGGAGGAATAATGCCATGGCCCAGGAGAGCCTGGGGCCATTTGTCTGGGAAGCAGCTCTGCCAGAAGGCCGTGTTTGGGGTCCTGCTAGTCATCAAGTTGAACCTGAGCCTCCAATGTGCCTTTGCAGCAAGAAAGACTAGCTGTGAGTGTGGCCTGCAGCATCGGTGTTCCTACCCCTTTGTCCAGCACTTGTGTGGGTGCTCACAACTGTGTCCGGTTTTGGGAGTCCCAGGACAAGAACAGTGTGACATGCTGGCATGAGGGCAACAGGGCCACCAAGATGGCCCAAAGGGCCAAAGGACTGTGCCATACAACAGGACAGGTCAGGGAGAGCTGGGGTTGGTCAGTGAAGGCAAAGGGAGATCTTATCACAGTCTTCAGTTATCTAATGGGAAGAGACAGAGAGAACAAAGCCAGACACTTCTCAGAAGTGCACAGTGACAGGGCAAGAGACACCAAACACAAGTTGGAACACGGGAGATTCTCATTGTTTGATCATTTGTGAAGGTGGTCAAACACTGGAGCAGGTTGTCTAGAGGGGTGGTGAATCTTCCATCATTAGAGATACGTGTAACTTAGCTGGACAAAGCCCTGTGCAACCTGCTCTGTTGTGACCCACTCTGAGCAGGTGGCTGGACCAGAGGACTTCAGAGGTCCTTCTGAAGTAGCTGATTGTGCAATTCTGTGTGCTGTGAACATCTTAGGCTCACAAGGTGAATAAATGTGCTGCCATAGGCACAGCAACCGACGTGTTGTTTTGTAGTGCTGTGACCTCTTTTGCACATTCAGGAGAAGTAATTCATGAGCAAAAATGTCTAGCTAAAGGGTAGTTCTGTGCTGAGGAGCTGAGTGCATGGCTACCACAAAGGCAACAGGGCTTGCACACAATTCAGGAAAAAAACGAAGTATGGCTCAATCATTGTGTGCAAGTATTTGAGAAGTGGTTTACATCTGACCAGCTCTGCATAGTTTTTATTCTGTTCATATAATACAGCTTCGTCTAGGGTCTCATCCCTGTCTGGTCAGCCACATCCTTGTCTCAGAACATAGAAACCCACAGAAAATCCAGCTTGGTAATGCTAAACTCTGCTGTTTTTTGAAGTTCCATTCATCTTCAGGATACTGAAGCAGTTCTGAGCTCTCTTGTTTGTGCCTGCAGTCGTGGTCCAAACTCCTGAGCATCAGGTTGCTTCTTGTTTCAGACCTCAGCTCTGTTCACCAGGCCAGACTTGCCAACCAATGGTCTATGAAGTTAACAGAGCTGAAGGGTTTGGGGGGGGTGTGTTGTGGCATACCTATTTCAGCTTGGTTCTTATTCTTATTTAATGTTTATCTCACAGACAAGTGACTGTTATTCCCCATAAGAAATCTCATAATTTGTGTGCAATGACAGTAGCAATAAGGAATTCATTTGAGCAGCTTGTTTCTACTTGGCCCGTTAAATTAAAGACAGTCAAAAGCATTATTCAGAAAACTAACCCAGTCAATTCCTGTGCTTTTACAAGTACTAGTAAATCATATGTAACAGGGCAGGCTGTTAAATACAATCAGTCAAGATGAAAAATAGGATGCCGGTGTTATCACAGCTCTCACCAGCAAGCTTGCAGTGTAAAATGTGCTTCTTTTAGTCAGCTTCTGCAAAATCCAGGCAACACAACCGCAGCAGGAGGGAGAGGGATGAGCCAAGGTCGGCTGAGGAGGGAAAAGTGAGCACCAGTGTACTTGCAGGGGTGGAGGGAGAAGAGTCTGCTGCTACTTTCTTCCTCCTTGCAAACGCTTTCAGTTAAAAGCTGAATAGTGAATATGTGGCAGGTTACATTCATGTTGTTTCTATACTGAACATAGGGACATGCAGCACTACACTGCATGTGAAAGTGAGATGTTCATCTACAAGTTTTCCATCCTCTTTGCTGGGAACCACTCTGAAACATGCCATAGCACAGCTCTGTGAGGAAGAAACAATAACATACCATGGGATCCATGTAAAATGACAGGAAGAGGTGTAGTTGTTTCAACTCTGCAACTAGCATTGGATGTTCTGGGTTGCCCTGAGATTTTCTATTCAGTCCAAAGAATGGTTTGTTTTGTCAGGTTTTTTTTTTTTACTTTATTTTTTTAATACCAGAAAAAGAGACTTCTCTTTTTAATATAGAAAGAAAACAATGACTTTCAGATGAGTCAATGAAATAGTGCTTGTCTTTTTTTTTCTTATCAGATTGACTTTAAATTTGAAACAAACACAAAGGGAAAAAGCACAAGCATTAGCGGTTTCTGCTTCAAAAAATACATAGTCTTTCTTCTACATCTACTTATTTATTCACAGTCTTTCAATGCCTCACAGATCACAGGAAGTAGAGTCTCTAGAGAGAATTAGACTGCTCTTGTTCTACAGAATCCATCATATTTCCAGCTTTGCTCATTTTGTCTCAAACAATGAGTGCATGGATGTGTCATTACTCACCAAGGACATGACCAGTTGTGAGTATCAGGGGGAAAGGCAGAAGAAAGCTCCAAGTGGCTCTCTGTATCTGT
This sequence comes from Syrrhaptes paradoxus, assembly GCA_013400615.1. NCBI lineage: Eukaryota > Metazoa > Chordata > Aves > Pterocliformes > Pteroclidae > Syrrhaptes > Syrrhaptes paradoxus. The sequence continues at coordinate 20,847 of VZTO01006987.1, forward strand.
GAGGGATTGAAAACACTTCCTTGGTTTTTTTTTTTTAAACTTGCAGACTGCATTAGTTAACTTATAAAATATGCCTGAGAACAGCTGGAATCCAGCTGAATGCAGCCAGTCCCATTGAATTGTTAATAACGTCTGCAGCACGTTAGGATTTGTTTTGGAATAAATACTCCATATGTGATTTGTTAGCATGTTTTCAGCCTGAAGTGTGAAAGCAAACTGAAGCCTATCCCACTACACCGGCTTCTGAAGACTCAGAAAGGTACAGGCAAATACAAGCGCTGGTTCTGCAGCAGCTCTTGAGAAGATGTCTCAGATTAGGTGTATTTAGCTTTGGTTCCTAGGCTAGTGTTCAGCAATGACAGGAGAATGGAGAAGTGGCCTTCTTTGTCTGCTGTTTTTCCAAGTGGTTGCTGAATGAGTCAACATCTGGAGTGTTTTGCCTTGTATTTGTAATGATTTTGCCTTTGCTCCTTCTGTTTGGTTTGAAGCAAGCTGTGTGTGTTAATCAGGAAATGTAAATACCTTTACAGAACTGTGCATTTGGATACATTTCTCAAAAGCAAATGCTGTAACCACACAAGCAGAAAGCACGAGCAAGTATTCTCAGTTACCTTGTGGCCTGAAATATCCGTTTCTGTAGAAGTATAGCTTTTAAAAGAGAGGAAACATTGGGAGATTTGTAACCTTAAACGAAATGCAAAGTCACATAAAAATTAGCAGTTTGTGGCTTTGATTCTTGGCTGCTGGAAAGATAACTTCTTGCTCCCTGAGCTGCTGTAGTGGAGAGGGTTGGCAGAGCCTTGGCAGCTGTTCCTGGAAGTCTGGGAGTTAGTGGTGGTTCCTGCTCTGCCAGGAGCCTTTTGCTGCGGGGCTCAGTGCTAAGATCCCTGACTATTCAGCCAGCAGGAATAAAGCCAATGTACAGGCATTTAGCACAGAGCTAATTGGAGATCCTTATTTCCAGCCTGTGGGCAATAACAGAGTTTGGAGCAAATTTTGTTCCAGGTCAGAGTTACTATATTTTTTAAAAGACAAATTTAGAATAAAACTGAAACAGTATGCAGGTTCAAGAAATATACATGTATGATGCTTCATTTCCTTTTATAATTTTATTTTACATATTTTTATTATTTTATTATTGTATGCACAACACCTTTTGACATTTCAAAATACACATGGCAGTCAAAGTGTTATTTGAAATATTACATGTTTTCAAGCCCATAATAATGACTGAAATTTTTTTCTTGCTTCCTAATTTACAGTGGAACATCAAACTTTTTAGGTACATTATAGCGTTTGAGTTACTTGTAGTACACTCCGAGGTAGAAGAGCTCAAACTATATAACCTCCTGCTTTGCCATACCCTGGGGTACAGCATTAGGCTGATCATCATGCCAACACTCTCCTACAGATTTTTTTAAATCAGAAATTCTAGATTTCTGTGAAATGACAAATTTGGAGCCCAAACTCTTGTCATTTAGAAATGAATTTTCCCCGTGGGAACATTTATTGAAATCATCATGGTTTCTGAATGTTTCTTTTAACCAACTAACATCTGTTTCTTCAAAAGAGAAGAAAGAGAACAAACCCCATTTTTAGAAAAACATTCAGCACAGGCTCTTATTTGAGGTCTGATGCCAGGGATGGCTCTTCCCCTAAGATTTCCCTGTGGGTGATGAGCTTAGCAGAACGATAACAGTTTGCTCCTGTGGACTGTCCTTTCTTTTGCCTCCTATGTGATTCCTAAATCCCTCCCTGCTGAGGAGGGCCACAGAGTGGCCACCAAGATCTTCCTGCTTATGAAGGAGAAGCCAAATAATCACTAGCTCTATGTGCTCCTCTCCTCAGCCCCTTCCCAGCAGAGCTGCGTTGTGCATTGGCTCTTCCCTTGCTGCACAGCCCCTCCTTGCTTCCCCGCTTTCTGTGTTGCCATTCCTAACAGACCTTAGGAGTTCTCCTAATCTTGTGAACCGAAAGAGGGTGGTTATCCTTGTTTCTGCCCCTTGGTATTAATCCTGCTCTTCTGTCCTTGACAAGATACCTGTTTTCACCTTTGCTCACAACCTGCTTCAGGCTTGCTATGCTGATCTCCCACCTTCTGGGTCCGTCTCCAGTGCAGCTGTCCCGGACGGGCACCACCGTCTGCACCTGTGCACAACTCCGTCTGCTCCCCGCAGACCTCGCCTTGCCCTCTGCAGAGTGATGCTGCTCGCTGGGCTGCTTTGCTTCTTTGCTCTCTTTTCTTTCAACTGAGCTCTAACGGGGGAATTGTTCCTTCCTTTGGGGGGAATTGTTCCTTCCTTTGTGCTTAAGGTTAAGAAGCTGAACTAATTCCCCAGGTGCTTCTCATTGAAAACTTCTCAAAAACAAAAGTAGTTAAGTATTTGTATGCCCCTTGTTACTGCTGAAAGCATAAGAAAAACACACTTTCCCAACCACTGCCTGTTTGACTTTTGCCTTAGTGAATTTACAGAGGAGCTTGGTATATGGCCCATTTGTGCATCATATTTTTACTTTAAAAACCACAGAAAAACCAAGACCTCATTGCCATGAAAAAGTAATACTCTAATCTGTAGCCATATAAACTATAGCTTATAAAGCAAGCTCTAGTTTTGTCTCACAGCTCCCAGCTCACGTTGCTTTTGCTTGTTCCTTAGTAATGAAATGGAACCATAAACTTATTTAAGTCCTGCTCTGTAGTAAAGCACAGTATAGTAGGTGAAGACACAGGAAGTTTATATCCTCGGTCACTTTACTGTGAAAAGTATTGATCACAAATAAGAATCGTAACCTCAACATATCCAATTTACAAACAGCAGAGAAAATGGAGACAGACCAAAGTAAAGGCGTGAAGAGTTCAGTCTTTACCAGCCCCTGATAACTGATAGTGTGATTTGCCTATGAACAGTGCCGAGGAGTCAAAGAGGGTGTTAGACCTTCTTCTGTCCCATCCTCCTGCAAATAATTGGACACAAGGCTTGTGCAAGCGCATGTGCTCTTTGCAGAAGCACTCTGCAAGAGAATCCTGAGAGATGGTGCTAGGAAATATGAAGCTTGGCTTCTGGTGCATGGCAAATGCTGCATCTGCAGTTTGCTGCTTACAAATCCTGATGCAGACAGAAGTGGAAGGGTGAATGATGCATCAAAAATAAGCCTGATACTGCAACTGTGACTAGCTGTGGCTTTGGAGAGAGCAGAAAACTAGGCATCTAGTAAGTGTCCCAGAAGATTATGATCCCTACATAAAATTACCACTTTTCTCCACTGTTGACATAGCCAGATCACATTTGCATCAAGCAAAATGGAAGATAGTGTTAGCTTTTGGACTGCCACTGTCTTCAAGGACCACCAAGAAAATATGGGTTTGTTTTCCTGCTTCAGATACTTCAGATTCTGTGGGACATTTTCCTACAAGATGTCTGTGAACATACTCAGGAGAGAAGTGAGAGTCAATAAGGCAAACCTTGGTTGTCTTTCATGACAAGTGATTTGCTTTAAATCTCTCTGTTTTTCCTCTGTGTCCAGGGGCTGTGGCACAGTCTTGCAGGCTAAAATGCAGCCCCCAACAAACACTACTGGTAAAAAAGGAAAGCAAACAGAAAAATACATTAATGTCTCAGAGATTTGCTTTTTCTTGCTCTTCTTTCTTAATTCCTTGGTGAGTGTTTTCTGCATGAAATCCCGTGGCTGTGACTGTCACACCATGGGCAAACCAGCAGGGCAGGGCTTTCGTGTTAGTGCACTCAGCATGGTCCCCACAGCTATTTTGATGGGAGTTGTGGGTGGGCAGGAGGGGTGAGCTGAGCTTGGGTGGCCACTCTGACTTTCAGATGAAGTTGTATCTCCCTGGTACAAGAGGCGGTTGATGACTGTAGACCTTGGACGACTGACAGACCATCTTAAGCCCCTAACCAGAGAGCTCCAGTGGTGGGAAGAATAACAGACACCGAGTTGCCTCCCACTGCAAAATTAAAGGAAGAGGAAAGGCTAGGACAAAGTTTCTGGAGATCATAACTCAAGAGCTCTGGGGCATCATGCTGTCAGTGGGGAGAATTAGTGGCTGCAGAAAAAAAAAGGGATGAATGCCAAGGTCAGGAGTAATCTGTAGATCTACAAACTCAGAGAGAAGAGCGGGGAGGGCAGGCAGCCTGTCACAGGCCTGGGTTATAGATGAACATGAACCAGGCATTGGTTCAGCAAGGCAATGGTATGGCCCTGTTGTGTCCTGTCTGTGCACTGGATGTGCTGCACCTCTCTGGCCCTGTGTGACTTACTGCACGGGCAGAGACCCACTCTCCTGTCTGGGTTGCCACGTTCAGCACAGCTCTGACACATCCTGGCTGCTTCTGGTTCTGCAGAAGCCTGTCTCTCGCCTGTATGAGACCCTCCTGGGAAAGCTGGTCACCAGAAAAGGCAGTTTCCTAACCTGGGGACAAGGTTGATAGAGCAGGGCCCTGCAGGTAACTCAAGTCAGCTTTGTGCAGTTCTACTTAGCTTCTCTTACATTCCAGAAGATCCTTGGCTGAGAATGCACAGCAAGGCAAAGAGACAGAACACAGAGCTCAGAACAGATAGGATGGGCTACCTGTGCAGCTCTTTGTGCCTTAATGGCATTTGACACTCTGCAGGTGACTGGAGAACCACAATAGTGTCTAAGGTCTTCTTCTGACTTTCTTTAGTGCTGTGCTGTCAGCTCAGCAACATGCACACAGTCATGCTTGCAGAAGTGGCAAGTCAGCATCCAACACAGAAGTGCTGTGTAGCATCCTGTGAGAAGCCCAAGGTGTGTATTGGTGAAATATTTTGCCATTCTGATGTCTATCTTAGTGACATAGTTCTGCACAGTTGCAAAGAGAATTGTAAAACAGGCTTCTTTCTACCTTTTTTCTTTTTTTTTTTCCTAAAACAGGCATGAAGAAAGAAGTACAAAAAGATCAGGATGCTAGCAGACCAGCTGTCTCATCCCCTAAGAGATCAGCAGTAACAGCCACCAAGCTCCATTCACCAGGTATTTATGAACCCAAAAGCACAGTTTCAGGGAAGATTTAAACTTGTTGTCTTTGCATCTGTTGTTAACACACTAAAATCTGAGACCTACTATTGTTAAGTGAAGATTGATTGTGTCCAAGGTTCATTAAGCTGGCTGTGAGTACAGCAGGCTTTATCATTCCAATGCATGAGCTGAATAGACTTATGATTTCTTTGTTACAACCATGCAATCATCTCTCCTTCAAAACAAAGAGTTGTTGCTATTACATGCTTAAGGGCACTGGAACATTTTTTTTATTCATTATAATTTTCTTATATAAAAAGAGAACAGATAGATAGTGAAATAAAAGACAACTCAGACAATTACCTGAAGTGATAGCATATTACTCAGAATCTGCTCTTCTTGTTGTACAGAGGCACTAAATTTCCTGGGCTATTTCTGTGCATAATTGGAAAGGGATTATCTATAGAAATAACCTTCAGAGTGCTATCGGGGCATTGTCAACTTACCTCTCAATATTGGGCACAAACACATGGTTTTAGCATTTCTAAAGAATACCTTTGTTTATTTACTAAAATGAAGAAAACTTATTTCTATTTATTTCTACTCAGTGTACATTAACAATGTATAAGGTACTTAAAGGCTTTTGTAGGGCTGGCCTTTGGCTGATCTAAATGCTTCTGCAATGAGTGGGCACAATCCTACTAGTTTCCTTATGCTTGCAGGTTTTCTGTTCTGTTACCTCATTTTTCAGACACCACTTAAATAATTTAAATGTCATCTCTACAGCTATATGATACCTGAGTTATAATTATGGAGGATAGAACCCCATGTTTCTTCATTTAATGTTAAAGTATAAAACATGTAGAAAAGCTCTTTGGCTCCTATAGCTTGCATCAAGAGTCTCTTCGTGTTTACTAAAGTCAATCCCTATTCTTCTCCTTCACAACCAACAAAATCAAGAAAATGGAAGGTTAAATTTAATCTTCAAAGGCACCAACAGGACTCAGAATTCTTCTTCTTACTAAGTTACTGGGGTAAAAAGGTGAACTTAGCACGGTCCTCTGAATCATAATTTTCCGGCTATTTTGCACCTGGTGAGATCACCAAGAGAGATCCAAAGAAAAATTAGTGACAGAGAGTGCCAGACCAGCAGCTCACCAGCATTTATAACAGTGGGACTCCACTTTAAGCACCAGCAGTGATTGTGGCTGTAGCAGCATGTTACAGCAAAATGAAACATAGGCACACTTCTACTGTGTATTTGTATTGTCTTAAGGAGGCCTGCATTTCCACAAGTAACATAATGATTTTCAAGGCTTAAAGTTTGGCATATCCAGTTCATGAGGCCTCAAAGATTTCTTCATTCTCTTGAGAGGCTGAGTAACTGCCCTCTCTCCATCAGTCTGTTTTAGGATTTCTTAAGCTTGGTTGTTCTAAATTATGGCAACCTAAAATTGTTTGTCACTGTAAGGATCAAATACAAAAATAAACCTCATCTTCATTTATTTTTTTAGAGTACCCTTTAACATTCTTTGAAATAACAACAGCAACAACAGAGCAATAAAGACAAGAGTCTTTTCACCTATTTAACAATCTCACAAAATAATCAAAGCACCCGTTAAAAAGGACAAGGAGTGAGTAGCTGGGGCTGAGGGGCAGTAGCACAGCCTTTCCTCCATCGGGATCACAAACTCATGAAGCATTTACAGTTTGTGATAAGAGAGCATGTGTGGCCATGGAACAGATAAAATTTCTGAATGCTGTTTTCTAGGTTGTTTCCCCTCTGTTACTGGCCTCCTCACATGTGGTTCCTTTTAATCAGCACTGGTTTTGACCATCATACAAGATTTTTTTTTAGCCTTGAATCTGGTCTTTAGAATTTGGATCAGTCCTCCTGAAGACTTGCAAGGGAGTTTTGGGGTTCAGTAGGGATCTCAATGTTATCTGTTGATGCAATAGCAATCCTGAAATATGTGTATAGGAGCAGGTGCACATGGATGCAGGTACTGTCCTTCCACCCCATTGCAGGATGGTGCCATCTGTTTCTGACCTCTGTTACTCGACAGATTGTTTGTTATCAATCCACTTAAAGTAATTTCCTCACCCAAATGTCAGAAATGGAACAGTTAAAAGGCAAATAAATCACATTCCCCATCTAAATCCTCATAGGCTGTGTTAATTATGAGTATATACTTGTTATGTCTCCTTAGTTCAAACACTCAGGTAGATAAAAAAGACCTGGGAGTTTTGAAGCAGATCAAAGGGGTTCAGTGATTTCAGTGTACACTGGGTCTGTCCCCCTGGGCCCCCCAAAAGGACATTCAGGATCAGGGCCAGCATCATTAATATATACCCTGTTTTGTGCAGAGCAACAGAAGAGAGACATCAATGGCAAAATAAGCTTAGTAAGCTGCTTTTCAGACCCAAATGAACCGAGAAATTCAGATTCCTCCCTGAGGAAAATAGCACAGTTTAATTTACAAGGACAGCTTATAATACTGACAAGGACAACATAGAGAGGTGCACTTCAAATGTTACAATGAACAGGAAAGCTAGAAAAATATAAGACAAAACAACCTGATGACTTTCTGTTTTAATTAAAACTGGACTGATTTCAAGGGCTTCCCCCTACCGTCTCCCTATGCCTTCTGTTGTATCATCACCATGCTGCCTAAACAACCTGAGATTTTTATACTAAAAAGACAGATACTTATGGCTGTTGCTCTTATTAATTTCTTATTTTGTAGTACTGCCTACTGCCTAGTTAAGAGCCCCTTTATGTGAATGAAAGAATCTGTAAGAAAATATTATTGCTGTACAAAAGATTGTACAGGCTTTTAACTGACATGAAAATAGATGGCAATGGCTGTGCTGGTTGAACTCTCTTAATGACAGAAAGTCCTCTCTAACATCCCACATTGTATTATTTAGGTCTTGCAGCATCATGAAGTTTGTCTTGACATGTTGCAAAACCTGGTATTCCTCTTTGCAAGTGCAAGTCCTAGGCACAAAGAGTTTCAAAGGCTGTTTTGCACTTGTGGCTCTTTGCAGTTGCAGCATGAGAAACGTGGAGACATGAGGGAGCATCTCTGCTGGTGCTAGCTCCCTGTAAGCTTAGCCTGGAGTCAGAACATAGTCAAGCAAGTTGGAATATATGCTCCCAGTGGCTCCACACAAGCTGGGCATCTGAAAAACTAGAGATGTGCTCCTGGGGTATTGCTCTGTCAATGCCATACTGCTTCCCTACTTTACTACCTGATGTAGTAATCCATATCTAAGGATCCATTTGCACACCCAGGCCACAGTCTTAAAAGTTCTAAAATATCTAAAGTACATCTGACAAAATTACCTCTGGAACAATGCTCTGCTTCACAAATTGGCTCAAACTCATACCATCAGATGCATCTCTGTGGAAGGATTCTTCTCATTTTTAGGAAAGGGGTAGGTAGTATCCGTGGCAGAAGACTGTCTCCTGTTACATTCATTGCTCAGGACTGGTGGGAGACATTGTAAAGTTTTTCAGGAGCTGTGTACTACAAGACTACAAAACTGCAAGATATCTTTTTTTTTTCCATATTCTTGCATACCCAGCCCTTTCTGCTAATACTGAAATGTTCGTTTTTCATTTGTATGCAGACCAGTGTCCACCATCTCTAGTAACACATGGGAACATGATGTCTTGACTCTATTTTCTCCCTCTTTCTTTCTGACTCTATTTCCTAGGCTAAAAACTTGAGACTAGTGGGAGGAACTGAGGAAGAGAACCGGGCACTCCTGGCCAGTGTTCAGGAGTGAGCTAAAAAGCATCAACTGAGGAGAGATTAAGGGTTGCAAAAAGAATCGGTAAGCTGCGCAAAGGTGTTGCCCAGCTGACCATTAATGTTTGCAGAGGAGAGTTCTCAGAAAGCTAAGATAAAGACAAAACAGGTTGTCCAGGCAGTAGCTTGAGCAACCTGACACTACCAGAACAGTACCCCTTCTTGCTTCATCCTCGTAACTGAGTATATCCAGAGAAATAGATAGTTGACTCAGGCAAGATATGACCTTAATTTAGGATGAAAGCCTCACTTCCCTGAAGTGGCTTGTCATGAGTAAGCTTTAGTGCTTGTGCCATTCATGTGAATATGACACTGAGGTGGTATCCTAAAGACAAGCTACACTAGTGGTTTCATATCTTTATGCAGGATCAGGCTTGCTTCAAGCCAACTTGGAGCACATCAGAGGAGCCAGAGTCTGTCTGGACCTGTTTCTGTAGGCAGACTATGTAGTGATTCTGGTATGATCAATGATGCAAGGAGAACAGCCATGCAGAGCCAGAGGTTTAACCAGTCAGCATTATGGGGTACCTGGTGGCATTTCTGTATGTATCTGTTCTGTGCTGCAACTTTAAAAGTGATACAAAGGGAAGAACAAGTGGAACTGGCAAGGCAGACTGCAGCGTTGTTGATAAAAAGAAATAGTGAAATCCCAAAAGCAGGCAAGCCATTCTGTGTCTGCATTCTGGGAAGGATAGCTCCAGCCCCTCATTGTCCCATTGGGAGGCAAAAGGAAATCTGCGAAAGCAAAGTAAGTCTGGCACCTCTGTGAAGTCACCAAGCTTGGGGTTCAGGTGGCCAAAGAAATCCTGTGTAGCGTGTAAATGTTATCCAACTGTTTTCCACATCCACAATGGGATAAGGTGGATCTCAGCCTGGAAGTTCTCATTTCTCTCACTGCCATTCAGGAGAGTCCAGCATCACATGTGGAGACCTCTATTCTTGTAGATGTCTCACAAAGGTAAGACTAAGCCTTCCTCTAACAACTTCCATTCTCAGTAAGACACTCTTAGGAGAGCTCTCCTTAACTCATAGCAGACCTTCAGGCTCAGAGCCTGAGGTGAGATGACTGTTACAAACCTTTGAGCTTGGACCCCAAGGGAAACATTTTACAGTGCTCTTGCTTTTTTTGTAAGTCATTACAGATCTGTGTGAATGGTATAGACTTTTTTATTTTTTTCCCCCCAGGGCTGAGTCCCAAAGGCCTTAAAAACACATAAAGGTCATGTCCATGCATGTAAAGTAAGTGACCCTGATGGTCTTTTCTTCTCTCTTCTGTAGGACATCCCAAGCAAAGGCCAACCACCCCAAAGAATGGATTCTCCCCCAAGCCAGGAGAAAGTCGAGATGCTGAAAAGCAGTTTGTTCAAAGATTGAAGGAGAAGTGTGATGAGCAGTCCCGACAATTAAGCAATATTCAAGATGAGCTTAAAAGGGCTAGCTGTGGCTTTGATGTCTTTGTTATAACAACACAGTACTTCTTCAGGCAGGTAAGTGCAGTGAGTGCTTTTTACCATTGGAAAGATATTTTGCCCTTACACCAGTCACTTGCCCAAATTTATTCCACAGTCATTGCAACTTTGTTCTTGGGAGCAAAGCATGTGATTTCTTTGCAACAGTTATTATAAGAAGGGAATTATAATGTGATGCCATGTATTTAAAAATCAAAGTTTAGGAACTTGGAAGAGGAAGAATTGGGACTGAGGCATTTGTCACAAGCACAGAGGGATTTCAGGATGTTTTCAGGAATGAAGCAGATGCAGAAACTTAGAAGTCCCAGTCCCTGACTGCTACAGCTAGAATGGAAAGTGAAAGTGAGCAATTGATACTTGCAAACGAATGCAAAAACAATCCATGCATTTAGTCAACCAAAGGTGTTGGATGAAGGAGAATATTTGCTTTCTGCTCTTTCTATTCAACCCAGATCAGGCAGAGTGGTGACTGTTGCAGAGGTACCAATTCCTGAAGACATTAAAATAACAGTATATCAGCATTTAGGAGATTACATTCAGCAGCTCTAGAGAGCATAAAGAAAATGTGAATAATGAGATAAGCTTATTTATTCACCAAACCTAAGACAAAATGAGTAAAGTTTAAAAGACCACAGCAACTGTGAAGGACTTGTAGGTACTGCTTGTTTCAAAAACCATTTAGTGATCTGAGAAATCTAGCTGATTTTATAACATCCCAGACTAAGCTGGTATGCCAACTACTTTGTAAAACAGGCAGACGCTCACCAGCAGTAAGACCCAAGGTTTGGATAATATCCTTGATTGCCTGTTTGTCTACTTTTGGAAGGCAGGAGTAAACTTTCAGTATTAAACGGGAGAAAGAAAGCCAAAGAACAAAACACAGATTCAAACAATCTTTACAAAACTTGAAATACTTTATTAAGTTATTTTTTATATTAGTGGGAAAGGTTACCTTTGAACAAATACTGTACTTCACACTTTTCCCTAAGTAGGAGCTGATCTTGCCAGGGGGAAACTTCACTGAACTGAAAAAAAACAGGGATTTTTTTTTTTTTAAAGTACTAAATATTTAAAATGCCTTCCCAGGGGATTTTCCCCCACCATTTTTCTTTAGTCTTGACATTTCTGGGCTTGATGGGCATTTGTAAAGCTTTTTTTTGGTTGTTGTTTTTGGTTGGTTTTTTTTTTTTTGAGCTAACTGTAGGGTGTCCTTGATTAAAGCAGAGGAAAACAAAAAAGGGCAGAGCAGTGTCTGCTTAGCTTTGTGTATGCCTTGTCCACTGGGGAGAGATTTTTCATCTCATGCCTCATTCACAGTTTCCTGAAGGAATTCTGGAAGCTTGGCCATATGTCCTTTGTCTCCTCTGGATATGTTTTAAATGAGAACAGCTGCTGCAGCTGAGCTTTGAGATGACTCTCATCCTGGTGGTGCATGTTAGATCTGTCCTGAGAATGCCTCCTAAATTGGACACCTCAGGGGACTTTATTTAATAAAGTCCTCCCCAAGTCCTGGCCGGGCAGAGCTGTGCCTCACGTTCCCAGCTCCTCTGCACGATCAGGCCAGTTGCAGGTTTGCAGTGATACTCCTCTGAGTGCCTGAAGAGCTTGGAGGTGAAAAGTAATATACCTGTGGAATTTAAGTGCCTTCAGGCTTGGGCAGGATTAGATGTAGGTTTTTTTAAAATCCACTGCTGGACTTGCTTGCCTGTGTTCAGCCTGCATGTCAGTCCTTTCTGGGCTTGCGTGGTCACCCTGGGGTGTATATATCTGCACACCACCATTCAGTGCAGCGCAAGACACTTGTATCTTGGTTGCTCACTGCTGGGAGCCACGTAACGTGGACCCCTCCCAGGCAAAGACACCCCTGGCTTCCTTGGGTGACAAGTTGCACAGTCAGCATGAGCCCAACAGTTGCCCATTAGGCACTCAGATGTGGTACCTCCATTAACAGTATGGTTGCTTTAGGTTCCATTTTTAGTGAATGGAGACAGGTGAGCTCTTCCAGAAGACTATTTACAGCACAAAAGCTCTGGATTTCTGCTTGAGGAACTTGCCTGTCTTGACTGAGGCCTCCAGGGAGGCTTAAGGCTGCAGCACTTTTAAATTCGATACTTAAGTTGAGAGCCTACGTGTAGTAGGATGATCTGGGACTACTCAAGCAATTGCATAATTGGGCAGCGTGTTGTCTTGCAACACAGACAGACTTCCAAGTTTTTGAGTGTCATTTGAAAATACAATCTGTATCTGAGATGGCATTATTGTTTGAAAGCTTGAGCAAAATTGTGTTGGCTGGCTTTGAGTTAGGACAGCATGGAAAAACAAACTTTTCCCATTAGAACAATAATAATAATAATTGTGTGAGTTTGTTTCTGTGAAGCCTGCAGGCAAAATGGTTGAGATCTGATTAGAACTGCAGTTTGGCAAGGGAGTAACACTCGTTCAGAAACAAGGTGAGCCTTATTCCCGAGAAGTTTGGGGTTGATTTGTCCAACTGACAGCCCTACTCTGCTTGGCAGAGGAGCCAGTCCTCCTTTGGTGCTAGGGACCCTCTTTGCGCTGATAGTCAGCCATAGCCTCATTTTAGTATAAATCTCTCTCTCCCTACACCACACCAAAATAATGTCCAAAGCACAGATTATTCTCTGAATTGGATCTGAATTCTGTTGGAAAGTGTTCTCCCAGGCAGCAAGGACTGGACAGAGTCTTAAAAGCAACCAAAGGAACAGTGTTTTGCACACACGTAGGAGTCTCCCCATGCCCGTGGCTCTCGTCTTGCTCACACTGTTTCTATCCTCTCTCCAAAGTTGGTGAAAGCTCCAGTGCCAATGGTTCAACAGACATGTTTAGCTGAAGAGAGTGTCAATGTGTAGTAAAGAGCGTTGGCCCACACACAGTTTCTTTGAGTGCTTTCAAATTTTAAGCGCCTGCTGTAGCAACCTTAAAGTTGCATGACCATCTTCTTTGGGTTTTACTGGATTTGCTCTCTGTTCCAGACCACTGACATTTAGCTAGTTATGAAAAGCAGTGATTGCAGTCCCTGGAGGACAGCATGGCTTCTAATTATTATTTACTTAGCAGATTAATTAGGTAAGGCCCTCAGATATGCATGCGTGACTCCTGCTGACTTTGGGAACCACTTCAAACTTATTCTGAAAAGGAGCAGATTGAGTTTGTCTTTAGTGTTGGATGTTCATCATGTCAATACAACCTTTGTGCTGTGAGGGATACTCCAAAGTGAACAACTGACTGGCGGGAGCTGGAGTGATACAGGGAAGAGGATACCATGAAGACTTTAGACCAAATATCACGAATGACTGCCTCTGACTTGGGTCACTCCTGACCTGGTCTGGCTTGTTAGCCCGGTAATAATGACAGTCCTGGCCCAGTTTCAGCCCTGTTCAGCAAAGGGACCAGCAGCAGTCCTTCTTGGAAGTAGTAACAGTGCCACCTACAGGAGAGTAGCCTAAAGTGACAAATTCTGGAGGGGAAGATCCTTCTGGACATAAACAGGGAGATAAAAACCCATTTCAGTATCTCTAGTACACTCAGAGTAGATGTGTTTGTGCTGAGAACTGTCGTGGCCAAACCGCGCCGAAGCCCTGGCAACTGGACTAATGCCTTTCTGCCAGTACAGCATGCCCGAACAGCTGAAAAGTGGACTCTGGTTAGCAAGTTTTGCCTCTGAAATTTCAAATCAGGACTTCAGATCTACAGTGCATGTGAGGGGAAGGGATCGCTTCTGGGCTGCAAACCCCAAGGGTGGGCGCAGGTAAGGGAAAGGGTTATGCTGGGGTCTGTCTTGTACTCAGCATGGGCATGGAGGGGTTTCCAGACTTGCAGCACAGCCTCATGCTGTGGTCTTCGTTACAGGGGGGAAACTGCTCAGGACAGATCCCAGCGTATGGGTGCAATCAGGTCAGCTGGGAATGGGAACCACACAGGTGCTTGGTGCAAGAGTTCAGACAGCACTGCAGTACTTGGTGGCATCCCAACATTTTGTATCTACCAGCACTGGAAAGGACATGTCACTAGTAACCAATGTGTATGTTTGTCTCCACACCTGAGCGTAGGTTACTTTTGGGTGAGTATACAATACACATCTTCCAGACAAGAGAACACATGTAGCAGCATGTTGCAAAATCTAGAATAGATGAGGAAAACTTTTTCAAATTCAAATAGCTGAGAGTAATGCTAGAGGAATGTTTCTGTCCTGTGAATGGACAATATGCCACTCAGTGTCATGTAACTACCTGGTCCAAATGCTAGTGACCTTTTGTGTTAAAGGCAAAATGGGTTGCACTAGTTATAAGTTGCTTGGCTTTTTTCACCTTTGCCTCCAAAACAGTAATTTGGACTCAAATGTCAAGTGCTTATCTCAGGCTGAGCTGAAAGTGGTTTATTTTCACAACTGTCTCTGAGAATGAGTTTAGGAGAAATATATCTGCTGTTCGTTCCTGGTGGTGGCACAGCGGTAAGAATCCAGTGCTCATCAGACTGGTCAGAGATCAGACTGACCTTCTGGCTTTCAGGGTACTACTTTCCCAACATTTACAAAATATGTTAGAATTTGGCCCAAGAATACTCCTTAGAATAGTGCCACTCCTCCCTCATCATTGTGACAGCTTGGCTAGATTTCCTGTATTGAGAAAGTTCAGTCTTTTCTTTGCTCCTTCTGTATCCTGGAAAAAATCCATTTTGGACTCATCAAACCTTGACAGTTTAGGGATATGAATCAAAAACATTTTATTGCAAGACAAACAAAATACTTTGTTTACATGGGAGGAAAACATTAGAAAGAAGCTTTGTCAACATTTAGGGCTTTCTAACCTGCTTTTTCAGTAGAAATGCACAAGATCTGGTGGGAAGGCAAGGTGCTGTAGGAGCAGAAACCTTAAAGCAGCTGAATATCTTTCCCCTCCTCATCCTCTGTGTAACTGGACGTTACCAGAGGATGCTACACTGGCCCTATATGAAGATCATTTCATTCAAGCTCTCCACCTCTGTGCCAGAGCATGTCCCTCATTTTCCATTCGCACAGCATGTCTCAGTGCTCTGCTGCTGTGGCTGCAGAGCTGGGCAGTCACTGCACTGTGTGCTTTGAGTCTGCCAGCAAAACCCTCCCTCACCTAGCACGGGTTCTAAAGGGTGGTTTTAGTCTCCCAATGCCTCAGTGCCCAGCTGTTAGATGGGGACACCAGGGGACTGCTATCACATGAGGGCGCTGTGGGGGAAAATGAAATCAGTGAGACGACAAAGGAATAGCCTGGGAGGAAAATGAGCACTTCGCAGTCAGTGCAGAGGACAGCATGGGTAATAAATAAGGCCTTGGGCTACATAATGAATGAAGAAGACAAGCAAAGGCAGAAATGAGTATTGACATGCCTATTCACTGGGCAAAGTGGGAGTGCTGTGCTGTACGATGGATCCACCTGACAGAGTGGACCTCCATTCACCTGGGTACTGCACTGTGCTGCTGCTGGCTTTTGGATGCAGTCGCGCACCTATTGAAGGGGCGTGGGCGTGTGAGTTGGCTGGAGTGGAATGTTTTCGTGACATTATTTAAGTTCAGCAAAGGAGTCAGTGGAAATGTGTCGCTTTTCTAAATCCCACGCATTCTATGTACTTCTTTCACAGTTAGCCAAGATTTCATTTTCTAAGCATCAAAATTTCTTTTCCACTTTAAACTGGAAGATCCATTTTCAGTTAAGGATCCTGTTCTTTGCCAGAAACAATGGTCATGCCATTCTCAGGTTACACAGCCTCTTTGATTTGATGAGTAACCGTTCACTTTCCAACTTCTTGTTAGGTCTGGCCTTCGTTTCCACAACAGGGAGCTCTGAGAGCTCTGTTTTGTGTTTTCTTCAGGCCTGAGGACAATGTGAGGGTCTCTATCCTCCTTGATCTTAGCACCACAGCTACTCAGCTCTAGCCCCATCAGTTGTCTGTTGGCTTGTGATTACCAGGGTTATGCTTCAGGGGAAAACCCTGAAAGCATCCCATTGCCTATCCAAGGAAATGCAGTATGGATCTGGGCAGGGTTTATTAGGGCCATAGGTTCAGTCTGTCAATACCAAACTGTTCCAAAGCATATATTTTGGACTCAAGGTGCCTGTATTTTTCCATGAAACTTTGTTTCATCAGAAAAAAAAAATCCCAATAGTGAGTAACTATTGTAGCATCCGGAGACACTGACACTCTTGGATCAGTACTTTGTGCCAGAAATGTATTAGCAGCATTTGCTTTAAACATGTGAATGTATGTTCTTGGTACAAGCAGTCTGGAACAGTGCTTTCGTAGACTCTGTGTGGCTGCTATGCATGTGCAGTGGTCTGGTCTGTGGTGAAGTAGTTGTGGAACTATTAAGTGCTTTGAATCAATATATACCATCAGAGTCTGTTCACCAGATAAATGGAAATGATTGTGAGTGGACTGGGAAGCAGGGCTGCTATTCTCTGAATTAATAACTTTTTTGTCTCTGAATTAACAATTTTCATTTTCAAAATTTTCTGAACAGGAGCTGTAATATTAGATGTTTATAAATTTCCTTTCTCAGACAGTTGAAGGGATGAGAAGCCTGTACCTTCCTCACAAAGTGCTTGAAATCAGGCAGATCCAGCACCAGCAAGGTAACTACAGAATCCATACAGGGCCCACAGACATGTTAAGCAGGGCAGTACAGCAGCTACTGCTGGATTCGTACTGGAAAGGCAATTTCCTCACATGAGTCATTGTGGGATTTTTTAATTTTCCTTGGTTGGTTCATTGGTTTCTCTCCAGAGGTAGTCTACCAAGATTTCCAGTAAGAATGTAGCAAGACAAAGACTTTGCAATTCATTGTAGATCAATAGATGCAAGATTCATATATGAAAGTGTTAATCATACCAGAAAGTGAAGAATTTTTCTGCTTCCATGAGAGAACAGAAATATTTAACAAATGAAATAGATACTTTTCAGGGAATTTGGTGAGGCTGGAAAAAGTTTTCACTAAGAAGGAGCAAACAGAGAATCCATAACTCTCTTTAGCAGTGGGGTGGACGAGCCCTGGTCTGCCCAGGTAGGAGGGATCCCATCCTTTCTTTAGGAGTCAAAAAGCCGAGCCTCCCTTCAGAGAAAAACATTTCAGCATAGCTCTTATTTTAGAAACATATTCAGAAGATTCCACTTTCATTTCAGTGTATGATGAGACCAAATGTCAGTCTATAAAGCTTCTGTAGAATGAGAGGCCATGTCCCGATTCACAGATAATCTTCAGAAGTAATTTCAAGACCAAAATTTTGAACAAAAGTTGAAGGGAGGTCACAATCAACCTAGAAGGAGGACAAATACTGAGTTACCCACCCAAAAGAAGCAGTGGCTGCTGAGTTACTTGGCACATATTTATGTGCTGGCAGTTACTTTCCAGTAACCTGTCCCTCTGGCAGATCCATGTCCCTCTTGCCCATGTGGCCAACCTCAAACATCACCTGGTAGCTCAGTCCCTTGCTGCAGCCTCACCTGGAGATGCCCATCGTAACATTTCAGCAGCTCTCCTGCCCTCAGATACACACCTGTGGCCTTCCCTACCTTCTCCCTGCTTGTATTTTCAGACCTCTGGCAGTAATACTTTTGTTCGGTAGTTTTAGATTGCCCACAGGGCAAAGCAGTGTGCTCCATTAATATAGATATGGCCAATAATGACATATATAGGCATCACAATAATAATGGCAATAATGACCAGTGCAATAACAATTAAGTTTGCATAAGGGATCTTACTGCTTCTGCAGCCTAGTAAAAGGAATGATTTATTATCCATAACAAAGATCTGGCAATGCTAAATGTCTATCAAACCAGCTATGTGCCAGCTCTTTAACTGCAGAAATAGCAGGCTTGATGTATAGTTGCCTTGATTTGGTTTTAGCCATCACAAATCATAAAGGCTAGTCTTACTTGAAAAATCAATTTTTATCTTCTTATTTGCCAGTGCAATAAAATCTGTTTAAGTAACATCGGCTTGTTGCATTTAATTGAATTACACAGAAAAAGGAACAAAAAGATGTTGTCTGCATTGAATTGGTTGTTTTAAAAACAGACAGCACTTGGCTGGCTTAATGTATTCCTTTTAGCTGATATTTGACCTCTACATAACAATCTCATTAGAATTTAGGACATTATTACTTTTATTATTCCACAGTTATCCAAACAGAGTGTTAGACATTTCACAGATGGTATAATGATGTTCCAGTCCTGGAGTGCTTAGCATCTAGATAGGCAATAGCCCAATTAAAACTGGGGAGTCAAAGCAACTGAGTCTTGGAGATTACCATATGTCTAGTTTATTCAGGGATTTATATGGAAAAAATAGTCATGTATTTGTGTACCTGCACACGTTGACACACACCTGCATGCAAACATACATCTACAGCCTGTTCTGTCTCAAATATCTACTGGGAAGATGTGTTTTCAGTGAACTTTTCAGTGACAGGGCTGGAGCATCACAGTGCCTGAGATCACTGACAGAGTTGCGGTGACACGCACCACTGGAGAAGGACCAGACGGTACGGTGAGGTGTCCTGCCAGTGCGTCACCTAAGTGCAACGGTGAGGGCAGGCGAGAAGTCAAAGCAATACATCGGGGGGTGTGGAGGCCACAGTGGTTGTGTGTCCACAGCCCTGTAGGAAGAGAGCAGCTCTGTAGAAGAGCACAGTGAGCACAGTTTCCCTTCTGCAGACAGGGATATTCCCACTTTTTATGTTCATTTACACCAAACCAGTGTAATGAATATTTTACATCCCACACAAGTTTGTCCCACCTGCCCTTGGCAGTGTTTCCTGCGGTGCAGCACGTGTCTGTGGGCTGCTGCAGAAATGAGCAGCAGTACGTGTCCTGGGCAGCACTGCTGGGCTGGTGGCTGCCTCCGAGACAAACAGGCTGCACAGCTATTCTTATTATCTCACTCTGATTTAACTGGTGGGGAAAAAAATAAGCTACATTTCTTCCTTTTTTTTTTATTGCTTAGTACACTGAGAAAAGGGACCTTGGTATATATAGTGTAGAGAATTCTTTTTGGAGAGACATAAAAAAGGAATGTTGTGTAATTGCATATATCGAATGTTACTGCTAAAATAAGGAGGCTGGAGTAGAACTGAAATGATATACGTTTATCAAAAAAACTAAACATCAACATCTTGTCCATTAATCTAACAGGAGACAATCACTAAGTGTTGTAAAAGAAAGCTAAGATACCTGTATAGACAAATGTAGTAGTAGACTGAATAGTCCCAGAAATCTTTAATGTGATGTGGGCAAAACTTAGCCCTTAATGAAGTGTTTCTTATGTTTGAGATAGAGATGGATAGATGTTAGAAAGCAAGCTGGAGGGCTCTCCTCTGGTCTCCAGTGGGCCTGTGCCAGTTGGAACAAAAGTCTTGTTGTGGGGCTCAGTCCAGCAGCCATAGGCGCAGTGTGGGTGTCAGTCGGATGAAGGGGGTCTGGCCTTTTGCAGAGTACCCACGTTTGGTCTACAGTCAATGGACAGACCCAGAGGGATGTTTCTCCTCGTGGGATATATGGGGGCTGTCTGCCCATGGATCGTACAAGGAGCCCCGACACATCCTGTGTGCTGGCTAGGAAGCACTGGGGCTCACCACCGCTTACCAGAGAGATGCCTAAACGTGGCCTTTCTCTGGGGCTGTGCTTGAGATGCCTTTTTACATCTGAGGCTTGGTGCCCCAGACGCTTGGCTGTACACCGCAGGAGGTCACTCATGATCCCACAACATCTGTTCTGTGCAGGGACTCAGCTTCCTCAAGAGCAGAGCAAAGTAGTTTTTCCCTTAATCTGGGATACTGTGTCATCTGGGACATGCGACATTCTTTCCGTACCTGGTCACCTCCCTCAGACCAAGCATTGGCTCTGGGGATTGGTCTGACTACAAGACTGGTAAGTAAGTAGTGAACCCTGCAGCAGCTGAAGTTGGCCGTGTTTCTGGACATGGCTTTCTTTTGGACTTTCTTGAAAAAGCTTGTGTAACATAGAGCTGCCTGCTTTAAGCTGTCCCACATTTAACTCCAGGTAGGAGATAAGCACCAAGGCAGGACTTCAGGCAGGAGGCAAAGCCCCTCCAGAGAGGCACTGTGAGCATCCTGCGGCAATGACAACCCACTGGTAACTTGCAGTCTAGGGAAAGGCATGCTTGATAGGTTTAAGTGCCTTCAGAGTTCTTCTGTCCTGGAAAACAGGAGGAAAATGATCGAGAGGAACTGGATGTTGTCTATAGCTCTCTGCATTTCTGGTGGGATCAATGTTACAAAAAAAAAAAAAAAAAAAAAAAGATTTTAGGATTTCTTTCTGCTCTGACTGTGAAGAAGCAGAGATCACCTCTAGATTTGGCACAAGCTACCGGATATTTGTCTTTTTTTGCTTTCATCTTTTGCTAACTGGTATTTTTAAAAATTAACATGTTGCAAAGGAGCATAACATACTCAAAGCAATGACTAAATACATTACATGGATTAATTTAAAAATAAGCATGGAGCAGTTGAATATATGCCATATATTTGTGTAGGTGCCATGCATATGATTATAGTGTTTGAACTTCTTTCCCATAGTCTTGGGATACCTCCTGTTGCATGTAAAACAGCTTTGCACCTATTTTTATTTAAAATTAAGTACTGGAAGTTACTGAGTTTTAGAAGCATTAAAAAAATGTTCTGTCTTCTCTCCCCTGCCCCAAAGGCATTTTAAAATATTGGCAGAAAGACTTCAGAAGATTATTTACTGTGTTCCCTCGCCACTGCATATCTGTAAGCTAGAAAGTTCTGCTGATGTAACTCTCTGTCTCTCCAAAATTACTGCTGCAGTCCCAGGGGCTGAAAGTGTAAATATCATTATTCTTCATGTGCAGATCCATCAGCAGATGTGTTTTGAGCTGATGTACGAGAGGGATTTTGCAGCAATATAGTGGAACTTTCCCCATTGATGAAAATTCATAGCAGATGTGAGGTTGCTCCAGTGCAAAAGAAGTCTTGAAAATACAGATAGGCTATGACTACAGTTCCCATCTTGAAGCTTTTCAAGACTGTGTGCCATATCTGCAAAAATCTCATATAGACATGCTGACAGAAAAGGAGTACTTTCTTTATTAGCAAAGTTCTGATTCAGTCTTCAGTTTTACAGATGCATTTTTGTATCCCCAATGCATTGCACGTGGACTGTGTTTACAGATTTTGGCAACTACGTAGCCACATATTTTGTCTGTGGGCTGTAAGATGCCTACCTACACTTTTGAGCATACAAACCCAACATGCTGACATTCCTGCTGATTCATTTTTGGTGAGTGACGGATGCAGCGAATCCAGGCTGAAACCAGCTCTGCCGGGAGCTGTCTTTCAGTACAATCCTGACTCGCCTCTGTGCAAAGCAAAGCCCAAGACTTCATCCCCTCACCCCCACCTTCCTGTAAGCAGATGATACTAACCACATGGAGAGCCTGGCTCAGAGAGGGTGTTTGGACCTGGCAGTAGTATGGAGGGATTTGGATCATGAAGTGAGCTGAGCCCATTCAAACAAAATGTGTTGTAATACAACTAGATGTTAATAAATGCAAATACAGAACCCAGGTTATGCCTACACAACTGTGATCTGGGCATCAGCTGGAAAGGAGTAACTCCAGGAGTAATTAGAGCTTCTGGTGTCATAGCAAATCAGTATAAACTCCTACTGTGAATGTTATGAAAAACTGTCAAGATCTTTGGGTGAATAAGCAGAGACGTAGCAAGTAGATGTAAGAGGGTGGTAACACCTGCACATTCAGCACTGGAGAGACAGATACTGGAATATGACATTTTACGTTGGTCCCCACGCTTCTTCAGGAAACAAAAAGTGGAGGGGAACGGAGGAGAGCAATAGGCAACTGTGAGGGCTGGAAAAATCCTTTTTGTGAGAGACTGCAGAGCACAATTGATTTTTTTTTTTTTAAAAAAAAAGGACAAAGTGACTTGAGTCCAGAGCAGAAGAATCACCATAACAATTTATTGCTGCATTCCAGAAGGCTCTTTCCTCCAGCAGGGAAGGCTTAGCAGAAACCACTGACTGGAAGTAGAAGATTTGCACCTTCAACACATGAAGAAAGCACTGACTTTTAGCAGTGGAGATTATCAGTTATTAAAATAAACCACTGTGAGAAGAGGAAGCAGCTCCACATCTTCAAGTCTGCAGATCCCTGCCATATGCCAGTGTAGAGGGGATGCTTTCATCGAATGCAGTTGTAAAACAGTAACTGCGTAAAATATAATGTCCTGTGATATAAAAATCATGTTATTTGATTGAAGCAACCCTTTGTCCTTAAATTCTACAAAGATCTGTTGGCAACGCAAATATCTGGACATATAACATTTGGTGATGCAATAGGTGTTAGAGGGGAGACACCTATTCTAAGGTCAGAAGCCTTTTTCAGATAGATATTAAGATGTGATCCCCATGCAGAACAGCTTTTCATCACACTCTCTAATGCAGGAAGGCCAGGCTGGATGAGGCTTTGAGCAACCTGGTCTAGTGGGAGGTGTTCCTGTCCATGGCGGGGGGGTTGGAACTAGATGATCTTTAAGGTCCTTTCCAACCCAAACCATTCTGTGATTCTATGACCCAAAGAGAAGTCCACATGGTAATTACTGTGTTCCAATGACTTTAACATTTAATTTTGCTGTTCTTTCAAGTGAAAGTATATCCACTTGATATTTTTTCTGTGTCCCCATCAGCCATCCAAAAGCATGTATCTGTGCTTTTGAATCACATACCCAAAACACAGCCTGTCTCTCACTTACTTGCCCTTCTGTTCTGAGCTCTCTGCTTCCAGAAGTGAACTCTAAAAGGTTCCAGCTGCAGTCTCCTGGAATCCCCTGTCCTTGCTCTAACCCTTGAGATCTAATTCAACTGCTGCTTCCTACAATCACTTCTCACACATTAGAAAAATAATTTCAGAAGGTGGTGGGGTTTTTAATATAATGATTTGAGAACTGTGTATTATGATTTCTTCTTAAAGCCAGCTCTAACTTCACAGATGCAGGACACAGAGAAACTGGTATAAATTATGCATTTTTAAAATGCATTCTCAAAATCATCCAGGTTAGGTTTTCTTTGTATAAAAATGTCTCAAGCCCACAAATTATACATTGTATTCTCATTAATATGAGTACGTGCTACTCCTCTCAGCACTGGGAATCTTCCCAGTAGGATAAACCTTGGTCCATGTGAAGCCACTGGAATTTTTTGCTGTCGCAGGATGTCAGCACTTATCCCTTTCGTCTGCTTGGCCTCAAAATACAGCAGCTTGAAGTTGTCATTGGCTTTGGGCCAGAATAACTAGAAGAGAGGAGATTCCCTGTTTGTTGGGAGAAGAAGGGAACATTTCTCTGCAAAGTTGATTTAAGAAAATGGCCATCTGCTTCCAGCTACTCAGAGGTTTGGAATTTAGAAATCCTGCAGGGGATGTATTCCTGGGTAGAGGGCAGGTGAGGAGTTCAGTGGAAACATGCATTTGTTTTAGTTTCTTGTGATCTTGGTGTATAAATGATGTTTTGTATGAGGAAATACAAATTCCCTGTCGGCAAGAGGTAGTTAATTTGGAATTCACTGCAGATGCTTACTTCTTACCATTCCAGACATCAAGAACTAGAAAGCATGGTAATAAAGTATTGTTCTCTGGTGCATTTGAATCCATGGCCTTACAAGCTACTGACATAAAAATAAATGTAAGGCTACACTAGCAGAAATAACAAAAGTCTGAAGGAATTCTGTTTAGATCCTCACATTCTTTTCATATGAGGACTGAATTAAAAATGGAGTCAGCTGGCTGGGCTCTCTTACTTGAGAAACAGAGAGCATGTAGTCCGTGCTAATTTGTTAAATTCTAGAGTAAACATTCTATTCTTCCAGATATACAATAGTGTAATTGTATAATTGAAAACTATATTAAAAAATGTTTGCTTCCATATAAGTTGCCTGAGGATCATTAAAACCTCATGGTACTGAGTAATACACAAAATGTAAACCTTACTGTAAATCCAAGGGAAATTACCATTCTGGGGACATCTGGCATGACCTTCAGTTCTGGCTGAATCATCTAGCTGAAACTCATGACTGACTGCTCATATCTTCAGAAATCTCCAAATCACTATATTACATTTTCTGAATTTTTTTTAAGTTCGGTAGGAATAAAAATAACAGTCCTAATGTGGAAAATAATCTATTACATGTGTACATCTAAAGACCAATGTGGAGAACCAACTTACTAACAACAGAGCTGCATCAGAGACAATTTTTTATGCACTTCCAACAAGGAAGATGAAATGCAATAGTGAATGTATTAACTTTTATCATTTCCTTGGGCCACTGTGGTTTTTAGTCTGACAAGATTAAGGGTTCAGGGCCTTGTGCCAGGACTCTCCTCCCAGCTGGCAGCAGAGTGTGGAGGCTGCCTCATGAACTCCACAAATGCATTTGGCCCAAGGAAGCTGACCCTGCGCTAGGGAGATCATGTCTCCCCAAATCCATCACTTTCTCCCTGGTTTAGTTTTAACCTGATCTGATTCACTGCCCAAACATGTGTGTGACCATAAAGAAGGAAACAGGGACAAAATAAGTTACCAGGAGAGGGGAGGATGAGATCACCTCCTTTAACAGCGGTACTCACCTTTATTGGTTTCAAGCACTCACAGAAATACACTGTGGTTAGAACTTTCAATAAGCAAAACTTGGAAAGATATTTTAGGACTAGTTGAGACTGTTTCCAAATTATGCTGCTTGCAGATATTGAAAAATTAACAATACTTATAGTAACTTTAGCAATGGATTGGAGACTTTGAGGCCTATGCTTGGCTTATTGAAAAAGAAATTCAGTCTCCCTAGTGGTCTGCAATTCAGACAGTATACTCAACTTATCTCTTGTAGACATCAAAATTCTGAGGAAGTCTGCCTACATGTTCTGCCACACAAAATACAACTAACAGTGTTTGAAAAGAGTATGTGCAGAGGAATAGGTTGCAGTAATCACCCAGGCAGTGCTGGATGTCCCTTCTTCCTGCCTTGCTCTCCCATCTTTGTCATGAATGATAATTCGTGGCACACCACTCAATCATCTTCTGAGCCTCCTGTTCAAAACACATTACTGGAATAGCTTTGTTCTACCCTACCTCGGCACTGCCTTAGACAAAACCCTCGCCCTCGCTGAATGCCGCCAACCAGGCTTCTCCTCACATCATCCTTTGGAGGTGCTTAATGTCGTTGTCACTATCGCCTCTTGCTGTTGACCGCAGAGAATTCCAGGAGGCAGCAGTTGCCGATAGCCTGACTTGTCTGTCACCCTCTAGAGCTGAGACATCACAGAAGTTGCAGTGTCTCAGATATGCACCAGGTCATCTGAATCTGACCTTCACGTCTGTCCTCATCTCCTCATTCCTGCGGTTTCTTGTTCCCTCTCTCCTTTCTCCACTGCATAGCCCTTTTTCCTCTGAAACGCTGTCTGCAGAACAATTTTTCCTTCCTCCTCTCTTTCATCACTTCTTTGAGTTCATGCTTTGGCTGCTTTTCCAGGTAAAGCAGTTTGTCAGCTTGTGGCATGCTCTACCCCAGCCTTCTCTCCTGTCATGGTTTTAAGGCCACCACACAGCCTCTTGCTGAAAACCTCATGGGGCTGAGGGAAAGACAGGGAGAGTCCACTCACCACTTATGGTCATGGGCAAGAAACAGACTTGACTTTGGGAAAAACACAAAACCAATTTGATTTGTTAACAATCAAAACCAGAATAACATAATAAGAAAGAGAACTACATCTTAAAAAGGCATCTCTTCCCACCCCTCCCTTCTTCCCAGGCCCAAAGGCTTTGTTCCCAATTTCTCTACCCTCTCCCCTGGGGCAGTGCGGGGGGGCAGGGAATGGGGGTTGTGGTCAGTCCATCACGTGTTGTCTCTGCCGCTCCTTCCTCCTCAGGGGAGGGATCCTCACAGTCTTCCCTGCTTCAGTGTAGGGTCACTCTCATGGGAGAGTCCTTCTCAAACTGCTCCAACGCGAGTCCTTCCCACGGGCCGCAGTTCTCCACTGACTGCTCCAGCGTGGGTCCCTTCCATGGAGTCACGGCCTTCTTCGGGAACAGCCACCTCCTCCAGCATGGGGTGCTCCATGGGCTGCAGGGGAATCTCTGCTCCGGCACCTCCTCCCTCTCCTTTCTCTTCACTGACCTTCGTGTCTGTGTAGTTGTCTCTCTCACACCCCGCTCCTCTCTCCACCACAGCTTCTTTCGCTGGCTCCTGAGAAGCTCCCAGCTCTCGGGCGGGGGCTGCGCTGGGTCGGCTGGGCCAGGGGCTGGATGGACCGGCCGGGCTCTGCCCGGGGCTGCGCTGCCGCTCCCTGCGCTGTGTCCCCTCTTCAATGTGTCATTCACAGAGGCGCTGACTGGCTCGGCCTTGGGCAGAGGTGGGTCTGGCTTGGAGCTGGGGAAATTTCCAGCAGTTTCTCACAATGGCCATCTCAGTAGTACTCCTTCCCTCACCACCAGAACACACTTGGAGCCTGGGGAACTTTTAGCAGTTATCTACAGCAGCCATCACTGTGGCCCCTTCCTCGCTACCAAAAAACCCACCACACAAAACCACAACATCTCCCCATTATCTCTCTCCATATCCTTAGTCTTCTTGGTTCTCACTTCTAACCACTGTCAACTTCAGTTTTCTCCTAGTTCCCTATGTTTATTGCCATAACCACCGATACTGTCCTATCAACTTGTTCCCAGAGCTGGCAGTCCTCTTGCAAACAAATTTGTGTCCCTTGAGTCTCCTTGTACTGCCTTCTGTTGCTCTTGCCCTCAAACTGTTATCCTTTCAGCTTAACTTAAATAATTGTTTGGCATACTTCGCATGCCATGGCTCTCAGCAGGCATTTTCAGTGTTTCATAAAAGATGAATGATATGCTGTTCACTTAAGTATTCTCCTGCTCAGTGACACACATACTACAGTGTTACTACCTTTATCTCCCAGAGCTTTCCCAAGACTTTGGCTCTGTTTTTCATTCTCTTCACTTCCTCCATAGATCTCCGTCTTCACACTTGCCAAATGATTGCAGACCAGCGCTGTGGATATCCAGGGAAAGCACTATGTCTCTCCTAAGAAGAGTCGCTAACCTCCATAAAATAGGGACACATCAGATACTATTCGTCAAGAATCCAAAGCTGCTTATATATGTTAAATACATGTTTAGAACCCTGATGAAATGATTTATTGTTTATCCTCTATAGAACAGAGTCTATGCACTGATACATAAAGATGATTATGGAGTTAAAGAGAATAATGTGCTCCATTTTGGGACCTTAGTAAAAATGAAAAAAATGTCTAATTAAACCCTACCTTTCCCAATTTAGTGTGGATAAGTGTAAAATATTGGAAATGCTTGGACAATAAATAGAAATTGTATTATGCCCATTGTGGAGGAAAGCATTTATTCTGTCAGTGTAGGAAAAAATTACTGCCCCTGGTGCATCTTTACCATTAGAATAAGTTGTTTATAGACTAAGCAGCTCCCATGAGACATTTAAGAAAATATAGATGTCCTCCTTGGGTTTTAATTACCCTGGAGCTTTATCCTGAGAGGTGCTAACTGCATTGTTTCCACTGAAGACAATAAATGTTGGAGGACTCAGTACATTGTAAAATGTATCCTGTTAAGTTGCTTCTTGTGTGCTACTGTTTTGATGTTTTAAAACCTAATTTTAACAGCCTTTGTTCTTCTTATACCTGTTGCTAATCCTGTACATAACAAGGAACACCTCTCTTTGTGGGACTTGCCTGTATTTTCTGTTTTCAATAAGGAAACAAAGGTACAACTTATAGGTAAGGTGTTTTTTAACTAACAGCACAGGTTTTCCCAGGCCCTGTTGGTCTCTATCATATCCACAGACCTCTCCTTTCTGACTTGAAGGGTAAAGTGGGTCATATCTGCTGGATAGGTTTCCAGGGAAAGCAGTTTGGCAGAGGCACACTCACATTTTGGGTGTGGACATTCAGCAAGATGTGTAGCAATATATTGGTGACAACACACAGATAAGCTGTATTGCATGGATAGGAACTTAAGACTAGCAAAGTTCATCCTGGGTCATCAATTCCAGTCCCTTCCTGTTGCCAGCAACCACATCCTATGACCTCTCCCCCAAAGTGATCAAATTTCAGCCCTAAAAGTCATTATTTTCTCTTCCGTTTATACCAGAGGACTGTTTCAGAATCTCTTGTGACCGACAGACTTAGGCATGTTCAAGTTCACACCCTTTAATTCTTATGTAAATACATTCTTTGACCTTGAAGTACTCCTCACTCTCCTAGTGTTCTCCTCCTTGATGTATTTATAGAAAGCTATGATTTTTCAACTTTACTGTTGTTTTCTTAGGCAGAAGCAGATGTGTACTTGCACAGCACCCCTCCAGTGCTATAGGCTTCCGTGGGTCAGAACTGATATCCCCAAAACACGGGTGACCAGAACTGTGAGAGGTTCCAGGTGAGATCTCTATGGGGCTTTCCGTGAAGCATTTAAACTTCCGTCTTAGTCTTTCCTACAGTCTAACGTTGTATTTGCTTTATTCAGAGCTGTATCATAGATGTAGTTCTTAGTCATATGATTGAATAAGCAACACTTTTTTTTGCTGTTATTTCCAGCTGATGAGTCTCCATCTTCTAGTTGAAATTCCTGTTATTTGTCCCTATGATTGTGACCTTGGACTTCCCAGTATTTTATTTTTCTTCTCGCAACCACTACTATAGCCCTAAATATCATCCATCTTGACAGGCATGTTGCTTTGACTCTCCCCTTGATGGACAGTGCATCCCAGCATCTCATTAGCACTCCCCTAATTTTTGACCAGAGTCATAATTAAACATAGTTTGCTCCAAGGATTCATCTTTGAACAGCTCCTTAGTGATCTCTACTCAGCCCAGCAGTTCCATTTACTTCAGCTCCTTGCCATCTTCCCCCAAATGGCTCCTCACTGCTTAACACTTCTTCAGTGACTCCACATCTTTCCCAGTCTAATGAGCGGTGTTGTGGTTGGCACCATATCTGAGGTCACTTCGTCCCCAATAGGTGGGAGTTACATCTTACCCTCATCTAAAAATATCAACTCTTTTGATGTACAAAGGCAGCAGTCTGCGCTGGTGTGGATTTATCTGCCTTTGGTGCTTTGTTGTGCATGATGCTTTTCTTGTGTGTGTGTGTGTGTTATTCCTTTCAGTATTTGATACAAGTGCCACATGCCACTGAAATCAGGTGGTATTAAAGTGGTGCAAAGACCTTGCTAGCTAATGTGTATCTTAGATTTGTCACCATGCACAAACAACAGTGTTCCTCCAGTGAGGATGAAATGATTTCACCATACATGGAAGTCTGTTTTTACCTCCACTCTGTAGCTCTTCAGTAGCCATCCCAATTAATTTTCATGTGCTGTAAAGGAAAGTTAGTTAGATCTTGCACGCACATAGAATAGAATCGTAAAATCATAGAATCACCAAGGTTGGAAAAGATCTAAAAGATCATCCAGTCCAACCGTTCACCTATTATCAGTAGCTCCCACTAAACCATGTCCCTCAACACAACATCCAGTCTTTCCTTGAACACACCCGGGGTCGGTGACTCCACCACCTCCCTGGGCAGTCCATTCCAGTGCCTGACCACCCTTTCTGAGAAGTAATACTTCCTAATGTCCAGCTTG
>VZTO01006987.1:51121-68970 GCA_013400615.1 Syrrhaptes paradoxus
TCCCATTGGCTTCAGCCCAGCTCTCCAGCCTGTCCAGATCCCTCTGTAGGGCCTTGCTACCCCCAGGCAGATCCACACTCCCAGCCAATTTGGTGTCATCTGCAAACTTACTGAGGGTGCACTCGATGCCCTCATCCAGGTCATCAATAAAGATATTGAAGAGGACAGGCCCCAGCACCGACCCCTGGGGAACATGTTAAAACAGATGTATGTTGAGTGAGAGTTTTCATTTGGTTTGGTTGGTTTGTTGTGTTGGTTTGTTTTTTGGTTTTTGTTGGGTTTTTTTGTTTGGGGTTTTTGGGGGTTTTGGGGGGTTTTTTTGGTTAGTTGGTTTTTTTAAGAGATTACTTGTCTGTGATATTCTGAAACTTTATTTGAAGTCCTGACTGGGCTGGGGAAGAGCAGGGAACACAAACTGACAAGTTACCTGAGCATTTAAATGTGATTTAACAGAGAGTTTTGCTGTAGATTCTTGTTGGTTCCTACTCTTTTCCAAATCGCTTCATGCGTCACCACTTACAGTAGAAAATACAATTAAACAAAAATGCTTATCCAGAGAGGCACACATTTGAGCATGACATCTTTCTCACCAGAAGGCAGAGCTGTTCAGCAGTAAGGGCAATGTAGGGTTTTTTGTATGTTTGGTAGTGAGTTGACTTTCAGGAAAATAATGCTTTTCAAGTTTAAACAGTATAGACATTTGCAGCACAAATACTACTTTGGGTGTAAGTCACTGAACTGTCCTGCCTCTTTCCATCATTATCTATAGTGTGAGTTGTTACAGGAAAATATATCATGTTGGAGGCAACAGCCCAGGAGAGGTGAGGCTGCTGAAGCTCCATGCCCCAGGGTCCAGCCAGGAAATTGTATTCCCAGTGGGCACATGCATATGGCACAGACATATACACCATGTTCCTGTATATACGCAGGTTAAACCTGGCCAAAAAAACCAACCCCAACCCTTGAGGATTGCAGAAGTCTCTAGGTACATTGCAGAAGTCTGCACTTTTGCAATCACAAGTAGTCACCGAGGGCCAGAGGGTTGTGATCTTCCTCGGGATTTAAATAAGAGACTTCAGGAAAAGTCCTTCTTGAGGAATGAGGGCGACTCGGGCACCCGGGAGCGGGGGGACACCCCTCGCCCCCTGCAGACGAACCGGCAGCCGGTGTCGGAGGCTGGAGCGACACAACCTAAAAATCACTCGGGGAAAGCAGATGGCTCGGAGCGAGTCCCCGTGCCCCCGTCCCGCCCCGCGGGCAGATACCCGCGCCCGTCCCCACGCCGGGGCCGCGCAGCGCCGCTCTCGCCGGGGTACGCGCCGCGGACCCGCCGCTCCCGGCTGCATCCCCCACCCCCACGGCAGCCGGGGGTGCTCCGACGCGGCAGAGCCGTCGTCCCGGGGCATCGCAACCGTATTGCCCACCTCACGCCCCGGGGTGAATTTGGGAGCCGCGCCGGCAGCAAGCGGGGGGACGTTCGGGTTGAAGGCACCGTCCGAGTGACTGCGGAGGACGGGGACTCCGGTGATCGATGGCTGTGACTGCGGCACGGAGATGAGAACCGGCCGGAGCCGCCTCCTGCGGGGAGCCGGGGCTCGCTCTCGGATTTCAGCGCGTCTGAGGTTTTTGCTGCAAAGTTTCAAAACCTTTCTCCGCCGCCCCTCGCCCCGACGCGGTCCTGCGATGGCTCTGTTGGACGTGCCCTACTCTGGGCAAGCGTTTGCCAGCCGGGGCCACCGGACCCCCTTTTTCGGGAGAGCCTTGAACAAGCCGGCGAGCACCGGTGCGCAGGCAGGAAGGGAGGGGAGCGGGAGCCCTCCGCGGGGTGCACGACCGGTGACTGCTCCGCTGCTCCGCACCCGCTGATCCGCCTTGGCCGCAGCCGCAGGCAGCCGCCGGCGAGCGACCTCCCCTTCCCCTTCCCCGCTCCCGGCCCCGCGCCCCCCGGTCCCGGCCTCGCTCCGCGCTGCGGGCATCCCCCGGTGTCCCGGGAGGCAGCAGGTACCCCAGGGGACCGCGCCCAGCCCCGGCCGGCCTCGGCGTGCGGGGGCGCGACATCTCTTTTTGATAGTGGCATCGCCCGGAGCTCACCCTCCGGCTCCGTGCGACGCTGGTGGCGATCCGGCGGGTGGTGGTCCGGCTGGTCGCGGTCCTGCCAGGATGGGCAAATGCTGCTCCAGGTGTTTTTCCCGCGCTCGGTGCCAGGATGAGACGGTACTTTTGCCTCTTTTTTGTCCTCTAGGGAAAGGGTAGGAAGGCTGCTGCCGTGATGGAGCCGGTGCTGCTGCTTCTAGCTGCCGTCGGTGGCGTGCGCGCATCCCGGGGTAGCAGAGAGGGAGAGATGCTGAACTCCCCTTCACCGGGGACGAGTCTAGCTGTCGCTTTCAAATGCACTGCAGTGCCTTACATAATTTTATCCTGCAGTCTAAATGTAAGGGTTGGATTGCTGTGAAACAAGAAGGGACCACAGGCATCTTCTGTAGTAACAGTCGGCTTGATTTCTTGCTATGCTTTTCATACATTTTTAATAACCATGTGGAGTACAAGTTACACAGGAAACTTGAATGGAGTTTTAAAGTTTGAAGAGAGACCATTGAATATCTATCTGTCCTAAGGTTTTACCTCTCTAATGATCCTCCTTACTGACAGAGGATTGATCTAGGAAAAGTGAAACAGGGCAAAACTACATGTTTTCTTATGTCAGGATGAATCTAAATGAAGGAAATTCCCAGGCACCAAAAAGGGTCGTGTAACGAACGTCAGTACAGAGGTAAGTACATAGCTACAGGTGGCAGGAGAATAGCACGTGTGAGAAAAGTTGTGGGACATTTCTAACACATAGCTTTTCATGCTGTTCTTTTGGCAATTTGCCTGTATTTTAAGTATGTACAGAAGAGGGAGAGAATGAACATAAGCATTTAATTTTCTTAATAGAAAATATCTTGGCAGAAACACATGCTTGTGCAGTATATTTTGTTATAGTTTGGCTTTTTAAAATATTAATATACTCTGCCTAATGAAAAGCTGATAGTGTCTCGCATTTACCTAATATGTTCAAATATAGCTTGAGATATGCTGCTAACCAGGTTAAGAAAAAGTATGGCTTAATACAAAACTTGTTAAAGGGCAGTCACTGGGGGATGTCTAGTTGTTTGTAAACTTTCACCTAAAGAGTATTATGAGGGAGGATTATCTGAGAACAGAATGATTGAAACAGCAGTGTTAAAACACCTCTTTTTTGAAGGAAGACTGTAGATCATTTTGAACATTAGCTGCAGTGAGATTCGGTTATTGCTTCTACAAGTATCATCTGAAATATTTATTGGTACAAGAGAATCACCAATGTATATGCTTCTCTTTCCAATGACAATATAAGGTCTTGCCCCAGGGAACTCTGATAAGCACAACAGTGACTAAGCACCATTTGCAGGTCAGTCTTTTTTTTTTTAATATTTTTAAAGCAGTGGATACAGAATAGCTACTCTGAAGGAGCAGTTTTAATAACAAGTGCCACAGAGCATCTGTGTGCAGCACATATTTTTCAGAGGTATGATAGAGAACTGTGTTCGTGGAGATACTCCAATATAGGCAGGGAGGAGAGACATGGTAATTTGGGGAGGCTCCTGTGTTTACTTCCTAGCTGCAGTTGACTTCCTACGTGGGTCTGGGTGATTTTCTGATGCCCCTTGCCTGATCTGACCCATTTGTGCAGTGGGTCTAATTTTACTTAGCTATTGTTAAAAAGTACCTGGAGTTTTGATTAATTAGCATTTCTAATGAAGTAGTATCTCTCAGGTAGTTTGCAGTTCTCAGAGGAGTTGTACTCTAAGGCAAGCCTCAGCTCTACCTCCCCATGCCACAACTGTCCTGGCCCAAACTAAAATATTGACCTGTTTCCCTGATGATGTCTCCTCAAGGATGTCTAGCTGTAGGCTGAAGTCACATGCAACTAAAGCAGAGCCTTTCATAGAATCATAGAATCATACAGTCATTTGGGTTGGAAGGGACTTTTAAAGACCATCTAGTCCAACTTCTGCTACAACGAGGAGGGACACCTTCCACTCCATAGGGATGCTCAGAGAGCCCCGTCCAGTCTCTCCCGCCAAACCTTCATCACTACTTCCTTTCTTAATCTCGTTAAACAACATCATGGCATTTTTTACCAAGTTATTTTTCCAGTCCTCACATGCAGTTATGTCTAAATCCTAAAGATTTTTTCTGAACTACACTGCTAAGTTCACTGGTATTTAATTGGATTAATTCCTCCTTCTTTCCTACCTCTCTGCCTACCTGCCTGACTACCTGCCAGGTTTTCTGGCGCTGCTTGTATGTTGCACCAATGTAAGTCATACCTCAGTCTATCCTCAGGGAGTTCTGAGTTGAATGGAGAATACATAGGTGCCATTCTCAGTGTCTGTTTCACTTGCTGAAATGCAGTCTTACATTGAGCCTTTCACATGAGAAATATTGGGAAGTCTGTATGTTATAAAGTTGGTAACAGAAAAAAGAGTTGCTACTGTATCTTCTATTCAACAAAGTAGTAGTTTAAGCTGAGAGCAAACATATCATTCTACCTGTTCTGTTCTATTTTTCTTTCTTTCTGAGGAGATGGGACATATTCCAGACACAAAACTTAACCATTGTGTTGTAGACTACAGGTACGCAGAAGAAGGTTTCCTTCATCTCCATCATGATTGTAATTTTATTTTATGAAAATTACTTCAATATCAGAGTAATTTCTTGGAATGCAGACAATGGAAGACCTTTCTCATTGGTTTTCTAAGCAATGATGAAATCCATCCTTCATTAAATGTACCTGAAAAATAAATGCAAGATTTTAATTTGTACAAAACCCACTGATCTGGTTTCACGTTTTGGCCATTAAAAATTAATCCCAAATCACATTGAAGCCAAATTTTTTTTTTCCTCCCTTGCCATTTAACTGCTGCACTGAAATGCTGGATATTTGCACAATCTCCTTACAGTGTCTGTGACCTTTTCACCCACTGGAAGTGTCTGTGTCACTAGTATGGTTGCTGAGCCTTTTTAAACCTAAGGTGGATTTCACCCATGGTCACTTATTCTCAATGGCTCGACTCCAACCAGTGGCCTAGTAAAGGACACCTACAAAGCTCCTTTGATATGCTGAGCCTGTTAGACACAAAACTCTTGGAAAGGCAGCAAAGGTTCCTGCTTAGCCTGTCTTCTCTTTCAAATACTTTGTTGAGATAAGTATTAATGAAGATTGATTAATTCAGTGGGATATCCTGTTGATTTGGTTTCTTACACATTTGTTTGGGCAGATTTTTCCTCATGTGCTTGTGAATTTTCTAATTGCTTTGATGTTTTGACATTGGACCTATATGAATCTCAGCATTGGACCTGATAGCTTTACATTGTCATGTCAGATCCAGTTTTGCTCTAGTATAACGTTTGGTTTCCTAAGCGCTGGCACTCCAAGTTCCCCAGCTGCACGGACACTGAAGTGCTGGTTATCTGCAGAGCCACATTGATGATAACAAGGGGGGGCTTTTTCATTTTCTATTAATGTCACGTTTACACTGGTCACAGGAACATGTGCAGTCCAAACCTATCATCTTACACTGACAAAGCAGGTTACCGTAACAGAAAATGTCAGGGATTTGTAAGTTCACTGCACATCCAGGAGACCACGAAGATGATATGATGATTAGCCAAAAACTACACCTTGCCTCTCTTGCAGAAGAGGAAGATAAGGACTCATGTGCTGTTGCTCTCTGAAAGAACCCTCTGAGAAAGATGGACTACTTAAGACCTCAACACTGAGGACAACCCTTGCACATCTGTCCTCCCAGGAAACATAAATACGAGGTCCCAAAAAGCAGTCAGAAATCTCTAACCAAAATAAAATAAAATGCAAGAAGTATTGGCAGGGCAGGCAAATGACAGAAAAGATACCTGGGCTGTGCCAACACTGGCTGCTTGAGATTACCCCAGAGGCTGCTGTGGAAACTATGGACCCAGCACGGTGGGAGGCAGCCAGAAAATCTGCTGTCGTGGTGGGGTGGTTTCCATGCTTGAGCTTGAGTTATGGGACAGCATTTTTAACCTGGCACCATGGCAATTCTCCATTCTTTTGGAGAGGGTCTCACCACCAAGTGTCCCAAGGGCAGGACAAACCTTATCTAAGATAAAACATAATGTAAAAAAAGGAGTCTGCAATATTTTTGGGGGGGAAACAAAATTTAACAACTTCTCTTTTTTTTCATAGGATGTAATTTTTTTACTTGCTTTTAATTTTCTTCATGTAAGTAGAATAGTAGCAATCCCACTGAGTTCTGCATATCTGTAGGTGCTGGCATGGATTTGGGCAGAGCCCCCTTGCTTTTAGTAGCTTTTCTTTCAAACAGTGGGAGCTGGTAGTTTGAGTGGGTGCTTCCCATCTGCAAGTCCTGTATCCAGTATATCGCTGTGCACACGCCTTCAAGGGCACCAGAACTGGCATTTTGTCAAGAACACTTCTTAAAATGACTCCAGTGAGTTAAACTGCATGGGCAGATGCAGTGATATTCTCCAAAAGGGGAAAGGTTATCTCTGTAAGGCTGCTGGTTTGGGAATCTGTGTGAAGAGCTCTGTTTTTTAAACACACCAGGCTATATTTATCCAAACCTTTTCATCTTTTCATAACTTCTTCACTAATTAAAACAAAACAAAACAACCCACTCCATTTAATTCTGAGCCTAATGCAGTCAGTCAGGACTGAGAGCTCTGCAGTCCTGGCACACAACCCCTTGTGCATTACGCAGCAGTGTGTGGAGCTGGCTGTTTGGAGGAGCCCAGCCACACGTGCCTGGCTTCTTCCCATAACTGAGCAAGAAAGATGCCTGTGTAGCCTGTGTCTGTTCAGGCACCCAAGGCTCTCAAATCAGCTCAGTTAATCTCTCCATTTACAGAAAAATTTTCTATGAAGTTTGTTCTTGAATCTGGTGGAAATCAATCATCCCAAAAGGTCAGTGTGTAAAGGATTGATTTCAATTCCAGGTTCCAATTTCCTCATATTACCAAAAATATAGCTGTTGTATTATTTCTCTTAACAGGGTTAAAAATTAGATGCAGGAAAAATAAACAGAAGCATTAACCTCTAAAATCTTTTTTTTTTCCACTTTCATTATTAGCTCACCTGTCTGCTATGTATCCTACTGCCAAACTAATCCTTTCTGTGCTCTACATTTTTATTAGCCTTGCTTGCTTATTACTGAAAAATTTACTTTCTAGGACTCCTTTCAATTCCATTTGCTACTACACTGCCTTTTCTCTTGAATATGATTTTTCTGTAGTGTCCTTTGAAGATTCTTGGCTTTGTCTAACCTGGGTCATATTTATAGTAGCCTGATCTAGTTTTCCAAATCATTAGTGATCTTCCCAGCAAGATACATTCCTTTGTCTTCTTCCTAATGTGATTCAGGATACATTCCAATTTAAAGTGCTCTTACGCTTGAACCATTATGCTGGGATTTATTGTACTAAACCAAACTCGAAGAGATTTTCACAAGGCTTTTCTTTGTCAGTTTGCACAGTACTCATGAGATATCTTCTGTCAAAGTCTTTGCATTTTAGCAATAACACCTTAACATTGTTAATGGAAATAAATTTTAATTTTCCTTTGGCCAGCTCATCTGTTCTAAGTGCTTAAGTATTCAGATTTCTTGTGAGAGGTTGAAAAAAGGAGCTCTTGTCCTTTACAAGCAATAACATACCAGAAATAAATGTGGAAATAAGCATGAACATCAGGCCATTAGTGGTGTCTGGGTATGCCTATCATGCATAGAATGGTGTAAGTACAGTAATCTGCTCTGCAAATATAAATGTGTGAGTGTAGTACTATGTTTAGAGGTGGTTAAATAAAGGCGTAAATAGATGGAAGTGTTCTAACAGAATTAATAAAACCATCTTGTACATGAAGTCCAGACTGAACACAACATGACAGAAAAATACAAATGTCTTTTTAGACACATAGGAGTAAATGGAGTGTTCTGTGCTGTCCTGTGCACGAGTGTGTGTACATGTATTCACAGAGATGCAAGGTATTTGTAGCCAGTGAGTCATGGCTCCTAAGCTTGATTTAAAAACTGAATGAGTTCATTATAATCCCCCCACTCCTCCAACAAAAAAAAATAATCAAATCTGAGGAATCAATCTAATCTGCTTTACTAAATGAACATGTGAAAGTGCTTATCTGGGATAAACCTGGGGACTATACATATTTCTCTCTCTTTTTCCTTAAACAGAATGAAAATGCCCTTGTGAAAATAAAGGAGTTAGGAATCGAGCTTGCAAAGATCAGGGATGAAGTTGGTAAGTAGTCAAGCAAAGTGATAACAAAAGTGACTTTCTCACTTTACACAAAAGCAGTTATTCCCTGATCCTGGGGGACCTGTGTACATGTGATAAAGTGTCTTCTGAAGCTCGGTGGCAAGGGGTTTTGTGGCTTTGCAGGAACCGCGATTTTAGCTCTTTGTTGTGGAGCTGGGTCCATCACCACACACACTGGAGCTGGTTGTGTGTCATCTTTACTAGACAAATGGTCCTTCATAAATCCATAGTTTCCATTCTCAAACTATGTACTGCCACTGCCATGGGGAAAGCACAACATGATGAGAAGTGGGAACTTGGGACTGTCGTGGTGCACGGTGACTGGGACTGTGACGCCTGCTTATGTACCTTTGCATGTTTTGCAGTTTGGCTAGAAACTGAAGGACACAAAGCTCGGAACTTGCTTATTAATATCTCTAAGATCTCTTCTGGTTGAAAGACAGCAAAAGCAACATGCCCCATTTGGTGTGTGTATTCCCTGTGTATCTGCATGCATCACTTTTCCTGTTTGGTTTCTGATCTGGACAGGAGACACTGGGAGGGTGTAAAGACTCTTGAGAGAGAAGATGGGCTTTTGTGCTGGCTTCAGCCAACAGGCTGAGTTCTTTTGGCCTTGAATCTCCCCAGAATAGGTGTGACATTGAGTTCCTCTAACCCAGGGCAAATGGAGAGGAGCAAGGGCACCTGGAGGGAAGATCACTGGGGCAGGGGACACCCTGAGTACCAAAAGGTGGTAGAACCACTGATGGCTGGAGCTGTGAACAGGGGGAACCTCTCAGCTTTCCCTGCCTGTGGGAGCCCGGGTGTTGGGTCACACATTAAGCACACATTGTGCCATATGGTGGGGGGATGACTTGGTTTGTGAAAGGGGGCTCAGGTAAAACCCCTGTCAGGTGGGCAGAACTCCAGATCTTCCCTGCGCTTTGTCATCACCTTGCCTATGACAACCTGCTGCATAAGAATTGAGCCCAGCCCTTTTCTGATGCCCAACAGCTTGTGCTCCCTGCTGTGCCCCTCTGAAATGTTTTGGCTGATCATCATTCCATAGAGAGATTTACTGTCCCCATGGCCAAAAGATACTGCAGCAATAGCAAAAGAGCATTTACAGTTATTCCCTGATACCTGCCTCCATAGCTCTCACAGAGGAATTGTTGCTACCGGTGCACTCTTTAGGTGGGGCACATCTGAAGCTCTCCATTGAATACCCACTTCTTATTTGAAAGCCCTACCTCTTTCTAACGGGTTGGGTTTGCTCATTTTCATGAGAGCTTTTGCAAGTGGTGGTGACATGGGAAGGAAAGAGAGGTACAGTGCTGGAGATAAAGAGCTCTGCTTCCATTTATACCGTGTTTGTACATCTGAAGTGAATACAAATCACTGGTGGTTTTGCTGGAGAACTTTGCCAGGGGTATAACTGACTGTCTGGGGTCAGAGATCAGCATGTTCAGTAACAGGAGATCACAGCACTACCTGCCCTTGACATTGCTCTTGTGCATGCAGCAATAGATACCTCCTCTGCACAAAACCAAGTCCTGATAGAGTACCTGGAGACAGTTTTGGTAAGAACCCCAAATACTCCAGAAGAGCAGTCTGAGGTCTCAGCTGAGCTGTGCTGCTTCAGAAGGGAGATTAGCCATAGATGTGTATGTGCTTTCTTTCTCAGAAAGAGGAAAGATGGTGTGAGGTAGTCCTTTCCTCAGTGGTCCTGTGGGCATGTGTACTGGAGAGGAGCCATCACAGGCCATCTCTTCCTGAGCAAGTCACCACTCTGGGAGACACCAAGATGCTGAGAAGAGGGTGTTCAGTTGCCACAAGGGTGGCTGGTGATCTGTCCTGCTTGTTGGAGGCAATCTTCTCTGTAGAACCCTGAGACACAACACGCCCAGTTAGGAGTACTCCCAGTAGGGATAAAGATGAACATCTGCAGGCATTGCATTCTAGTAGGATGTGGAAAAATTCATTAATAGTACAAATCCTGCTATGTGTCTGTACATATGGAAGGTGAATTTGTATGTTCTTTATTGTAAGTCAAAAATTTCTGGACAGTCTGTTTTCCTTTGGAAAAAAAAAATATAAATTTTTTTGAAACAACCAGTGTTTGAAATCTGTAGACAAGGTGAAATGGCAAATTCTGTGTGCATGAGAGTGGTTCTCTGCAGTGCAGTGCTGTCCCTAAAGCAATACAAGCTGGGGCTCTGGGTGCTGCTGGAGACATGCAGCCCACCTGTGCTATAGGAGGGTTATTTTGGTCTCACTATCAGATGAATCTGTATGTTGTACAATCCTGCACATATTCTGCCAATCTTTATGCAAATTAAGAATGGAACAGTCATTTATCTGACAACAGCAATCATAGGTGATTCTATGAAGAAATTAAGAGGAGATCTAGAGAGCATGTTATCTTGACTACAACCAAGTTGTAGTTCTGACTTGTCTCAGTCACTTTGATAAGAAGTCTCTCATTAATTCACGAATAACCAGTCCAGTTAAACAGCATGGGTGTTGGTCAGAAATTCCTGATTTCTCATGTGTAAATTCACCATCTCAGACTCACCGATGCAAGCGCCTGGATGAGTCAGTAGAACAAGACTGGACTAGCCAGGGATGACACAGGGCACACAGTGTGCCCAGCCTTTAGCTGCTTAGGTAATAGCTCTAATTCAGAATTATGATTTAGGGGCTGAATGTGCTTGGTTTTGAAAGCACAATTGCAAGATTCTGCTATACAAAGCAATGAAACTGCAAGATATAATACACTGTTCAGACAAGTCAGAATATATTTTTAAGGAATAAACAGAAACCACTGCTGAAGCAATAGCAGTGACGGAGCGTGTGTAAAACAGCCTAGGGAGACCTGCACCCTTCTGGAGCCAGGCAAAATATTTAGGTTTGGATAACACCATCCACCTTAACCCCCAGCAATGCTGTGGAGTATTAACCAGTACGCAGTGACATTGGAAAGAGCATCTCCCTTCCCCGCCCTGAGGAGGAATGCAGCCTCTATAAACGCTGAGGGACTTGTTATTTTATGCAATGAGTCTCACTCGTGTATTTTGCTAGAAATACCAAGGCTAGAAAAACATGACAAGCAATCATTCTACACTCAA
This sequence comes from Syrrhaptes paradoxus, assembly GCA_013400615.1. Lineage (NCBI taxonomy): Eukaryota > Metazoa > Chordata > Aves > Pterocliformes > Pteroclidae > Syrrhaptes > Syrrhaptes paradoxus. Next base: position 62,581 of record VZTO01006987.1, read on the forward strand.
GACATCCGTCTTTACAAATTATAAATATAATAACTTTTCAGCTGCAACACTGAGACTCCTGGAATAAGAGGTTTTGAACACTGGCTGTTTCCCTTCAAACTAATGGAAATTAAATATCAGAATTACCTGCTCGTTTGCTGTCAGACAGATGACATGTCAAGTGAGTTGACAGGAGGTATGGAGATGCATAAAACCTAGATGAATGGAAGACAATCAAATGTCAAGTTTAAAATTTGTATTATCTGTGTTTACGAGGGTTTGCAAGTCAAAGTCCATGTGCCACCTCCTCCTGCGTATGTCTCCCAGTCAGAGGACCCTTAACCTGAGGGAGGTGGCTGTGATTTGTCTGTGAATCTGTGGCCAAGGGTCAGGAGGAAGAGCAGAGTCTGCATGGTTTGCCATCACTTTTGGGCGAAGAGCCCATTTCTCATGTCAGAAGCAGACAGTCCCTGTGCAAGGCCACATGACGCCAGCCCGCCGGTTCCCATGGGAGTTACCTCCCCCCCCAGCCCTGAATGCAAAGTGCCAGGGCCGGGGTGGCTGGGCTGCAGCTCAGGCTGGGTTTGTGCAGGAGGATCGGTCAGACCATTAGTGACATCTCCACTTCCCTCACTTTCCAGCCCAGCCTGAAGTGAGTTTTGCTCATCTGTTGCGCACTGTGAAAGCCACTTGATCCTCAGGGAGCAGGGAAGCAATGGCAGCCACTCTCGTTTGACCCAGCACACTGTCATTCTGGGAAATGTCGTGTTATATCAGAGTCATTTTCAGCCTATAAGCAGCAATTGAAATACCCACAGAGAAGGAAAAAGAAAACCAGGGTGTAACTCTTCTCGATAGCAGCTGATAGCAGTCGTGCTCTGTTTGTTCTGTTCCATGTCAGTAATACATTCATATAACTTTTCTTAGTGATTTTTTTTCTCTAGTTTCCATATGCCGATGACTGAAAGCAAAATTCACTGTTTTCCAACAACATCAGTGGGTCCCCTGTTCAGGCACCTGTTGTCGGGCCCCCGATGGAGGTGATTCAGCCTGGTTCACCAGAACCACCTGCTGAAGTCACAGCGGGTTGAACACTGGCTCCAGCAAGGCAAGCTCTCCCATGCGGGTTCCTGGAGCCACAGACCTTGTACTGGGCTGCTTGGGTGTCGCCTTCTGCAACTCCTGTCCCAGTAGAACCCAGCCCAAAGGTCTGTCTCCTGTACAAGAAGAGATTCAGTCTTTCCTCACCACTTCAGTCCTTGGCCTCACTGGTCTCAGTCTGGGACACTGTGGTAGGGATTACTCTTTCTCATTAGGGGTGTTTGATACTCAGTATAGGACAAATTTCCTGGGCAATAGCCTCATTTTCTGCCTCAAATAGCATTTTTGGGTGTGTGAGGAATGTGCCATGAAGGTACTCTTTCCCTCCTTTTCCCTCCATGTTGCACCTGTGCAAGGGTGTGATTAGCAAGATGCAAATAGTTTTGTGTTTCAGGTTACAGAAGGTGTTTCAGAGGGACTTTCTTTTGGTTAGAGCACATTGTTTCATTGCCCAGCCCTCCCTGTGTGCTGGGTACTCTCATTAGAGAGGCTGGAGAGAGATGGGGTTAATTACAGCTCCAATTTAAAGCTTGAGTAAGAATTCTACTAAATGCGGAGCTGCAGGCATTACCCCTTGTCCTCCACCTCTGGGATCGCTTTGCATGCCAGAAAGAATCAAAAAGCAGGAGAGAAGGTTTAGAGCTATAATCCAAACTGCCAGGAGACAAGACATTTCAGCCAAGGATCATATCCTTTGCACTGTTCCATTTTGGGTATGAGGCAGATGGGAAAGCTTTCTATGTGCCACTGCTGCGGCACTAAACTCCCGGATTCAAGCTCACTTTCTCCCTTTCTGTAAGGAGCAGAGAGCTTGAAAAGGACACAGAGTCCCTCTTAATGCTCTGGAAAACATCAGGATCAGAACAGGACCCCAGTAGTGATATCTATCTGGACATACTGTGCAAGTCTGTATATTGTTATCCAGTAACTGTGGAAGCAGAGCTCTAAACAGGGTGAAAAATAGTGATGTGTGGAAGAGGATGGTTAACCTGGGTGTCCAAAGTGCCTTGCATGGATGCACCTAACGTGAGCTGTCGTCACAGCAGTAGGTAACTTTGACAAACTGTTGCTATCCTGAAAAAAAATCAACCCAGTCTGGTATCTTAGTAGGAATATATGGGAGTTTTTTTTGCCAAATATTGGGCAAATACATGGTAATAAGATAAATAAGGTTTTGAAACACTCAGAAGTTGTCAGCCCAGGGGGACAGCTGCTGGCAGTTAGCTGATTCACAACACCATGCAGGTGTGTGGGTGGTGCATGCATTTTGAATTGCAGAGGGAGGGTGAGTGGCTAATACAGATGGTATATTCAAAAGGTGATCATTTTTCTAAACCAGCTATGGCTCTAAATCAGAAAGGTCTAGCAGTGCCATTAAAAACACATCTCTTCTTCTCTAATGTTGTTCTGAATGTTATGGTCATGATGATTTTAATCACTTCTTACCTTTTAGGTCTTTGCAAGTGAGCAGGCTTGTTCTCTTGCTCTGGTGGACGAGAAGCTGGACATNGATGTGGAAACTTTTCACGCAGAGGGTGGTGAGGCACTGGAACAGGTTGCCCAGAGAAGTTGTGGATGCCCTGGAGGTGTTCAAGACCAGGCTGGATGGGGCCCTGGGCAGCCTGCTCTAGTGGTTGGCAACCCTGCCCCAGCAGGGGGGTTGAAACTAGATGATCTTTAAGGTCCTTTTCAACCCAGGCCATTCTATGATTCTATGATTCTAAATGTAGTCTGGCTGACCTTGACCAGCTTGCATCAGGTGTTCAATATCTGGATTTTTTAGCAAAGCAGAAGACCAAGGACACAGTGTTTGTGACACTGCTGTCCTGGGACCTGGGCAACAATGTAGGTGAGGAGCCAGAATAGACTGAATATCCTTGACTTGATGGAACTGTTGGAGTTGCACCTCCTGGAACTAGTTGTAGACATGGTTGTGAATTCGGTGACATGTTCACTGAGCTAACTCACAAGAATAAAGATGTCAGATCTTCTGATTCCCTTCAGTACCAGCCTTCCATTTGCGCTCTCTGATTCTATGAAGCACACAAGACAGTGATTTGAATATAAAAATAGTTTAATCAAGTGTGCATTCATGGATTCAAGAGGTCCTTGATGGAGCTGCTGCAAAAGACAGGTTTAAGGGGTAAGCAGCCTGTAACAGCTCAAAAATGGCATGTATGAGATGCATCTCCTTCTCCTGGTCAAGCGGTCAATCACACCCCTCTGCATAATGTGTGCATGGGATGTGCCTCGAGAGCCCATGCAGCTTCTGCCTTCCTGGCACATCACTGGAAGCGGGGACTTAAAACTGTGGTTTGAGAGAAGGAGGTAAGAAGAATATTGTATCCCACCTGAAAGGCTTTGTGTCAGGTGATTGTCTCACATGCTGTTTCTTATATCCAAAGCAAAATAAAAGCCTCAAAGCCTCAATTTGTGGAGGCAAGACTGTGTTGGCCAGGAGGGGACATCCAGTCACCCTGCGGGTCCATGGGGTTCCCTGCTTTATTTTGCTAGTAGTAGTACTACTACTACTATTATTGCTATTATTGTTCTTATTACTATTATTACTTTTATTATTATTATACTTCATCAGATCCCAGTTTTGCATGGGCTTTTGTGTACAGTGCCTCTATTTAAACAAATGCATATACGTATGTGTGTGTGAGAGTGGGACAGAGAGAGAAGTGACAGTGAGAGCTTGTTGATGGCTGAGATTAATAGGAGCCCTAGAGTCGGCGAGAACCGCTGTGCCCCGTGCTGTACAGACAGATCCAATGCCACTGTTTGCTCCCAAGGAGCTCAGAGCCTGACTGTATGGTTTTGTCTCCACAGCCCTCAACATAGCAAGATGGAAGAAACTACAGATGGAGAAGGAGGAGCTGGAGAGGTGCTTTGAGGAGGAGGTGAAGCAGCTTCGCAGGCAGCAGCAGGAGGAGCTGCAGGTGCTGGAGCAGAGGCTGCAGGAGGAATACAACAGCAAGCGGGAGAGCCTGCAGGAGCAGCACAGGCTGCAACTGGAGCAAGTCAAATTGGAGCATCAGGGTCAGGTCAGTCTCTGCCTGTTCCTTTTGAAGAGTAGACCCTGACTGTACTGGGTGGGTTCAGGTAATGAAATGTATTGAACACTCCAACATGAAGACACTGATAAGGAATTGATGACTGGAAAAATATATTCTTGACTACCTTTACTTCTGAGCTGTGTCTTTTGGTTCTCATTTCAGTTTATGCAAGATGGTTTTCTTGCGGTGCCCCTCAAATTTTCTGTTTTGCTTTCTGATATGAAGGAGGAGTGGTGTTCCTTTCACTGTGTCAGTGTATCATTTTGCCTAGTAGAAGATACTACCTCTAACTGCAAGCCTTGGCTCTCCTGGATCACCAGGCATTAGCATTTGTGATGGAATTTGTTCCATGGGTTAACTTTTTGCTGAGATAGTTTGTATCTCTGCTACTCTTTGAAGTGTTTCTGCAAGCTCCAGGCCCACAAGAACAAGTGGTGGTTTTTTTTCCCCTCAAGTTGATTAGTGCAAGAAAGGGTGATACAGGTCACCGTAGAATTTGACTAGAAGTATACTTATTTTTCTCATGTTCTCATCTATTGTGATTATATTCATCACCACACAAGCAGTAGAAATACATCTTTCCCTCTGTGGGGCAAATAGATCTCTCTTCTCCAGCTCTTCGGTTTGCTCCAGAGTTCTTTGCTCTCTGAATTACTGAAGATAACACAAACATTCTCTCCACTACTTTGAAAGTGCTACTGTGGCCCTAGTATGTCAGAGTTTAAGCCCATCTTTTCAATCTATGGTTCTGTTAGCATCTCATGATGAGTTTTAGTAGGTTTTCCCTTTGAATTCCTGCTCCACCATACAGCTATCCTGTGTCAAGTGCTCTTGGATCAGAGGAAGATGACAAAGGCTGGAAAGCTGCTCACCAGCAATGTTTCTTGGCCAAGGAGAAGGGGAACTTTGTTAGTTTAGGAACCAAGATGCATGAGGAATAAAGATCCCTAACAGCTGTTGATCCAAAGGGTTTGTAATCCTTTGGTTCTTCTTTCTGCTGCTCAGAGGAAGAGGAGAAGTGCCTAGCTCGGAGTATGCCAAAACGAGCAAGCCTGCTCAAGGGACGGGAGTTGTTTAGCTCTGATGCTGCTAAGCTGACACTCGTCCTGGCCAGCGTTAAGAGCAGAGGCACCTAACCCATGAGCTAAAGAGCTCTTATGCTGGATATGAGAAGAGCCTTGTCCTTGAACTGTCCATCTGCATGGGGAAATTTGAGCTTGCATTCATGAAGGCAATAACAATAGCAAAATCCTTTTGACTGTGGATCTGCAGGTATTTCAGTATCCATATGTCTAATTCATAAGTTAGTCATCCCACTTGCATGGTTTCCAGTCACAGCTTAGTCTTCCACACTGTACTGCTGCAGTCACTGTTTAGTTTAGCTGTTGTTTCTTTGGATACACAGTTGTCAGGTTGTGGAGGCTCAGCTGTCTCTGAGATGTGAGACAGCTCTTTCAGCATAGCAGAGCATGAAAGCCAAGCTTCTCACAAACCAGTCATGTGTGTCAGTGCATCCCAATATTTCTCATATCTCCTTGCAGCTAAGGGCAAAACTGCAAAGTAGAGGCTGTGATCCTGGCTTACCAGTGCTTCTCAGCTCAAGCTGCTTTGTCCACCAACTGACTGAACTTCTCCCACTAGAGCCTTCTCTTGATTTTACTTTAGTAAAAATCCCTCCTGAGCTTCTTTTTACAGCCAGAAATAACCATTACATGAGTTAGAGTGAGTTGATCAAGCCAATAGAGTAAGTTAACAGTGAAGTTGGAATGAGTATCTGAGAGATCTGATTCCCAGTGTCAAGTAGACTATCTGCAATGAAAAACTGCAGATGGGAGTGCACACTAGAAGAGTAAAGAGTCATTGAGATGTGGATATGAAACATACAGAAAACAAAAAAGTCCCTGGAGATCCTTTGGAACATATTTAATTGGCTTTATAGATAAGTAACCTGCCAAGGATGGTGGCAGTGAAAGGAGATCCCTTCACCTTCTGAAGGCATTGGAGTCGAGCGTAATCATTCCTATGGGGTGCTGCTCAGCTGAGAAGAAATTAGGGTATGAATAAAGACATAAGCAAGGGCGAGGTAAAGAACATGGCAATGCTCACGAGGTTTCAGCATGCAGACATCATATGCAAGGACATCATGCTCTGGGAAAAGTCCCTGTTCCATTAGTAGCCCATCGAGTCATCTAGTCCCCCTTTCCCTGCTCTTTCATGCAATGTATCAGCAACATCTTTGTCAGAGACATGG
>VZTO01006990.1:0-18352 GCA_013400615.1 Syrrhaptes paradoxus
TTTTTTTCCACAAGGTCTCTTTGCAAACCGCGTTCCTAATCCAAGGCTTTGGCACTCCCCAGGTAGCTGGGGTGAGCGGGAGCGAGCTCCAGGGGAGTGGAGCAGCGGGGCGAGCGCCTTCACGTGGGTTTCGCTGTGCTGAGCGCTGCTCATGGCTTGCCTCCTTCCCTAATTGCTTCTGTTTCACTGTTTTCTTCTACTGCTTCAGCAAAGAGACAAGCTAGGCTTTCGAACAGACCCCCTCGCAGCATTAACGTGGCTTTTTTGTTTGCTGTTGGGTTTTTTTCAAATATATATGGAAATTTTTTTGGAGAACAGCTATTCTTTACAGTAAGATGAAGAACAATCTTATATACTTACTGATCTCCAGGAAGTCGAATACTTAGAATAACAATCCTGCTGGAGGAGTGGGAATTGCCCTTCATCTCCTCCCCCTGGCTTGGCACTGCTGTGCTCCGAGAGGTGCTGGGACGCACCGGCGGTGCGGGACCACAGCCCATTGCCAGCAGACCCACAACGGCTGCAAAGCAACTGGTCCCGGTAACGAGCCGCCTGGTTCCGCGCGCTGAGAAGGGTCTACCTCTCTCTTGTAACACTCCTTCAAACTGCAAATGGCTCTTCATTTAGCTCTTGTGCTGACAGGGCTCAAATTAAGAGGCAATTCAGGCGGCTCTCGGAGCGAGAGATGCACACGAGTCCTGAGGAGGCAGCGGGGCTTGGAGGGAATCCAGTATCCCAAATTCCTGAGGAACTTAGTGGATAATTACCTTGGGCTTCATCTTTATGTCATGGTTAACCCCATCTGATACTCACGACTTAGTCCATCCCCACCTGCCAGCAAGCGTCCCGAGCAGAGTTCGATGCGGGCCAGCCACCGCGAGGCTGCAGGAGCCTCACGGTGGGTTTTGCAATACCTGGGCCCTGCAAGAAGAGCTATGGAGGTATTAGGATCAAAAAAAATCATCTTATTTGCTTATCGATTTCCAGTAAAATCTAATAATTAGAAAAATAGTCCTGCTTACAAAGGAATGAGGCAAAATCTTTCAGAGGATGACAGTGCTTCGATACTCGCCCTGGAATTTCTCTGGGCAGACAGACAAGTCTCCCTGCAGCTGCCATCAGTCCATGTCTTGAGGGAGAGAGCGGGAGCATCTCCACCGGGAGCATCCCTGGGGCACGTGTGGGGCCAGGGAAGGACTTTGGTGAGGACAGGACTGCCATAGATGGGACAACAAGGCCAGTGCTGTGGCATGGGTACCAGTCCCCTGGGCTGTCTGCAGTGATGTTACAAGCCCGCACGCGATCTCACCTCTGCCAGCATCACCTGCAGCTCCTGTTTGTACCATCAGGGAGATGCTGCCATGAAAATAGCTGGTGTTGCATCTCCGAGTGTGTAAGGCGAGGCTGGTCCTGCTGTGAAAGGACCGTCCCCAGAGCCGGCACCATCAGAGCAGCGAAGGTGATGCTCTCAAGGATCAGATGTGTCTCCTATGCGAACAAACAGAATATTTTGCTCTCCGCAGTTTCCTAATATAGTGCCTTCTGCCATCTGTAAATAGCACACTTAAATAGCAGTTTATCAAAAACAAGTCTGGGGAATTATGTGAAATCAGCCTGGGTGATGAAAGGCATGTGAGCTGCAGGGCTGCATCCTGCACAGGAGTCTGAGAGCTGAGGTCCAACCACATTTTGCTGTGCTTTGCTGTTGCTCTGCTCCTCAGCCTCCAAGTAAACCCCCCCTGAGCCCCTGAGAGTACAGTGCTGGGCACAGTAACGGGCTGGAACCCACAGCTTTGCACCTGATCGGCAAAGTCATCGGGAGGCTTTTGCAAGCTAGCTGATATTTTACCTTTGGAAAATCAAGCTTTGTAATATTCTCATCCCAAACAGCTTGTCGTTTGCTTGCTTTATGCTTTCTGCTTCCCAGCCTTGCTCGCCCCTTCCTGCCAAGCTGCGCTGCCTTTCCCCGTGGCTGCTCTGTGGCCCTTCCTCTATTGACCTCTTTGCTTCTCCATGTTGAAGAAAGCTAAAGAAGCGTTAATCGTGGGAGTGCATTGCACTGGCCAGGGACTTTGGGAATCTCCTGGAGCTGGCATCGCAGCATGGGCGTGCAGAAAGCGCAGGGCTCTGTGCAGCACGTGTTAGCCCAGCCAGGGCAGGCGTCACCACCACCAGTGCTGATGGAGTATCCTTGGCTCCAGAAGCCATCCCTCCTCTTTGGTGAGGAGGGCAAAGAGATAAGGCATCATGGTCAAATAACAGACAGATGGGTTCCCAGTCCCAGCTGCAGGACAAGGACCACATCTCATTCAGCATGTGTGCCGTGCTCCACCCCAGCCCATGGTCCCCAGCGTCTTGGCGCTCGCCTTGTGTCCCTGGTATTTATCAGAGGAGCAATAAATGGGGAAGAAACTGGGAGGAGGCTCTGCCCGGCGTCCAGGCGTGCTGCAGGGTGGGAGCAGAGTCATTTGTAGAGAGATGGGCTCTGGGAGAGGAGGGGAAGGGAGGCTCTGCTCCTTTCAGCTGGAGTTAACTCTTGTGTGGGTCAGGAGTGATAACTTCATCTTGCCAAGTCTCGCTGATTAGCATTCTGCTCCAGTCTGGGTTTCATAAGCTGGTCTGACTTTGTAAGATAAAAAAGTAATAACACTGCCCTCTATTATTTATTAGCAGCCTTTATGTCTCCCAGCAAAAAAAGTCCTTCCTCCTCCCCGGCTTCCTCGCCGGGCTGCTCTGAACAAGGCACGATGCTGTCGCTGTGCCGCCCCTGTCTCCCAGGATTTCACAAGGCTGCAGAAAACCCATCTCATGGCTCAGGAGTTATATCCCAGACATTCCAGGCACTCATTTGCCTCCCCTCTTGCTTTCCTGGATGTTCAGGGTGACCTCATGCTCCAGCTGCAGGCAGCCTGGGCAATTCCCAGCGTGTGGCAGGGGAAAGCACGGCAACGGGGGTACAGCTGGGTGGGGTTCCCACAAGGGCACTTGCCTTTTGCCTGATTTCAGGGCTATTAAGCTCTTGCATTTAAAATGACTTTGCCTCCAAAGTTACTACTCCAGACGAAGCACACGTTCGTTGTCTGACCTGGGCTGTGTGGTTATCTCTGGTGAAGCAGACTGCTGGATATGTGCTGGATCCTTTGGGGTCCTCTGGATGTTTTTTCAGCAGACAGGAGTCCCTGGTGTCCCAGCCAAGTTCTCCTGGGGTGTTTGCCCCACCTGGGAGCCATGCACAGTGTCCCCCTCTCTGTGCCCAGCCCAGGAGTGGGGGACTCGAGCTGCCCGGCGCAGTGCCAGCGTCCCTGCATCGCCCGTGGTTTGTGTTGACTGTATCGACTGAATTAATTACAGCTGAGGTTCAATATTGAAATTACTCAGAACTCTGGATAGCCAAGCTGAATCCATTAATTTATTAAGGAGAGCCAAAGCCAGCCGAACGGCGAAGGGACGGTGCACCCTCAGAGAGGAGGCAGAGCAGCTGCCCTTCAGCAGACATCAGCCCCACCATGCGCATTTAAAGCAATTTTTGTGGTTTTACTCAACACTGTATCTTTGTTTTAGCCCTAATACCCCAAACCCAGCAAGTACCCAACGGAACCTCTGCTGCTGTTTGCTGAGGCCAAGCTGGCTCCTGCAGGAGCACGCAGCATCCTCACCTGCAGCTGTGCACGGGGAGCCGGGACCGCAAACAGAAGGGAGGCAGTGATGCCTGTGACATCTGTGAGTCATGTATATGGTATTTCTAAGCCCCAAATATGGACACGACTACCAGCAATAAAAATCCCTCCTTAACTAATAGAAAGATGTAGGACTCCGGTTAATGTATGGATATGCACCGTGGGCATGCTTCATCAAGCATTGTGGGATTTCCGTCAAGGAAAGACTCTCTCCAACATGCGAACGCTATACTCATCTTGCTTACTGCAGCATAGCCTGGCCGTGACACTGAGAATTAAATGAGTATTTCCAATTCTCTTCAGCTCCAGGTATGTCTCTGCCAGGAGGTACTGGGTAGGAGTCTGTCTCTGCTTTCAGTGCACTTGGTGCACAGCCCATAGGCATTTGAAAACTCCAGGCTTTAAAATCCATCACTTTTTCACCGTTATTGCTCTAGCTGTAGAAAGAGCAGCACCTTTGCACATGCAAGCATCCGGCTGGAGATTTCCTGGGGTTTTGCTGGAGAAGCACCTGAAGGCTGGCTTTGCTGGGGCGTAGCTGGCAGCTGGCAGGTAGAAGAGGGTGGCACTTCTATAGCAGTCGTCACCTGGGAAACGGAGAGGTAGAGAAATGCTAGAGCAGCGGTGTTCTCTCACATTTCTTGAGAAGGCTGGCTCAGTTTGGCACCCAGCCCTGGCATGGAAACCCAGAGTAGAGCCCATCTCCATGCCCCATCCTTGCAGTTGGCCATGGAACATGGATGGCACAAGCCACCCTGTGGCCACCACGGCCCATCAGATGTCTTTTGTAGGCACAGAAGAGGCTCAGGACCAAAAGGGATGGGCTACACCCAAGGGAAAAGATTGCAAATGGAGAAGGCTGAGCCCCGTGGAGGTCAAGACTTCAGCTCCTTTCCAAGGGGAGCCTCCTGCTTTGGACTGAAAAGCCTCTTTCCTCCTCCTGAAACTTCCAGGAGCAGAAATTTCCCAGCTTCCACAGGATCAGCTCCTAAGCTGCCAACATGTGTCTCACTTAAATAGGATCTTCACAGCCATGTTCTCTGGATCTTTGCAGTTTTATTTATTTAGTTCGTTTAGTTTAAGATTAATCAGAAATGGGGGAAGAGCTGAAGACACACAAAAGAGGCTCTAAATAATTCTGAGTGATTGAGAGCACCATGATTAATGGGATCTGCCGATGCCATTCGGGTGGAAGCAGCCTTCCGAAAAATAGATTTATGTTAAATGGAAAAATACAATAATGTCATTCAGAACAGGAGAAAACATGCAGTGGAAGAACCTGCCCTGAACGGTCGTCACATATAATTCAGGCTCACAATGAATGAAACTCAACTTCTCTAAGCTCTGTGTGTCCTGATTCTAAATTCATTCATTATATTTGATTATCTTTAGTCCTCCCCAAGTGTAATATATTATTTCTTACAGAATTCACCACGCTTTATATCAGGCATGGTTTAATATTTCATACAGTTCATTAAATAACACATTCAGTTCAGCTCACAATGCCTTATTCATAATCCCATATACATCCCCGTGAAACCACAGAGAAACAAAAAAAGAAATTGATGTATGGAGAAATGGAAGAGCGAATTGAAATGGTTCTGTAAAAGGACCCTTTGCAACCCCGGCAATTAAAGGAGCTTTGCAAAAGGAGAGGGAGAGGAGGTGGCGCTGGGTCCCTGTGTGCTGTGTGGGTGGGAGCAGCAGCGGTGGGGAGCACGGGTGTGGGACAGGACGGCTCAGAAGAGGATGTCTGGATCTTGCTTTTGGTCCGGTCACGCTGAGCAGGGTTGTGCTTCCTGCCTTCTGCACTCCAGGTGTGAACCAGAGTTCTTGAGGAACTGGAGTTAATTTCTTCATGAGTGCTGCCTCTCGTCTTGTGCTGACCTCGCGGATTTGATTAAAGCCGTAAATACGTATTGCCCTCTCGCTGGAAGCAAGCTGGGAAGATTGTGAACGGACACCCAGGCTCGATCTGGGGATGTGGACAGCAAAGGCTCTTTACAGGCTCTGGGTGGTTTGAGGCACCCGGTTTTAGGTTGGGGTATCCACTCAAACCAACCTGAGTGAGCCGTACCACCACAGGGCACTCTGCCTGCATCAACCCACCGGGTTTGCATCCCGCTTCCGTAAACGTCAACTCAAGGACAGCTCATCCACAAGCTCACACCGGGAGTGTGTTATTGCACCGCACCCTTGTACAATACGGGGTGCATGGGCGGTCCTGGTGGAGCAGGCAGGAGAGGGACCATCGGCTGTGCTGATGTAAGGGTTTGCTGGGTGGTTTGCTCGCTAAAGCTCACGTGTGCATCAATCTGAAGCAGAGACACAAAATTTAAAGGCTTTCTCACAAGTGGCATCTTCTCCTAAAAGCACTTTCCTCAATTTCAGGGCAGGACTTCAGCACGAGGAGATCACAGGGAAATAATTCACTCCAAGCACAAGAAACTCTTTTTGACAGAAAATTAGACATATTGAGCAGTGGGTGGAAATTCCTTCCCTGCTCCAGAACGTGGCAAAATACTGCAAATATCTCCAAGGAGGGCGAATCTTGTCATTGCCTCTGCAAGGACACTCTGTCTGACGGGTGAAGGCTAGTGCGTGGTGGAGTCTATTATTTCTTCATGTGATTAAAGTTAATAATTTATATGGGGACGATCTGACTTCCTTGTAATTTCTTGTGAGCCAAGATTCCTCCTTGGTAGCACCAGGGATGCTGGAGGAGACCCGGGGAAGAAATAATGGGAATGGATGGAGATGCCTCTGTGAAGGGCACTGTGAGCAGCCCTTGTCCTCCCACCACGCACGCATCTGCTGCCCCATGAACACACGGGCTCTGTGCAGGGAGCAGACGGTCACCCCAGTAATAAATATCCCCAGCTAAACCATGTGTGCCAAATGAAGATATATGTTATACCCAGTCCTCAAGAGCTGCAAATGTCATCCGCTGTTCCCTACCAGGATTGTTCTGTCCTTGTCAGGAGGACCCTGAGGAGTACCTGAGCTCAGAGAGGAGGACCTTTCTTTAAGCTGAAAGAGGAGAGGTTGAAATGAGATGTTAGGAGGAAGTTTTTTCCTGTGCGGGGGGTGAGGCAGTGGCCCAGGGTGCCCAGAGAAGCTGTGGATGCCCCATCCCTGGAGGGGTTCAAGGCCAGGCTGGATGAGGCTTTGGGCAACATGGGCTGGTGGGAGGTGTCCCTGCCCATGGCAGGGGGTGGCACTGGATGGTCTCTAAGGTCCCTTCCAACCCAAACCCTTCTGGGATTCCAGGATTCTGTGAGCTCAGGGGTTGCATCATTCAGTGGCTGGGAAACACCAGCGGGACAGGCTAGGCTCTTGGGCTTATCTCTCCACTCTTGCATCTCCTTTTTTATCCCTCCAAGACCTGCTTTCTCTATGTATGCACAAGCTGTCAAGGCAAGGATGGTCTCGTTCATTGTGTCACACCCAGCAGAAGGGGAGCCTGACTCCATGGAGGCCCCCAGTTCCTGCTCCTCTGCCATCCTTCCCGACAGCAACATGCCAACCTGTGAGCAGCAGATAAACCGAGTCCTGCAAAAATACTGGTTTTAGCTGTTTGCCTATGTACATGTTCACACTCAATTTTTTTTCTCCCTTTGCAAAGGGAACCTGTGTTCACTGATGGTGCAGAAAGAGTCGGGAGCAGCTATATTTAGCTATCGGAGCCTGTCTGTAAAAAGCATGCCAGCCCTCCAGGTACAGGGGCAGAGACAACATCACGCAACAGAGCCGGCCAGTTGCAGATAACTGTTAGCAGAAGCAACAGTTTTGTTAACATCTCCCCAGCCCCAATCCTCTCCTCGCTCCCGCATGGTGCTCCATCTGCCGCGACGGCGGCGGTTTCGCTCCGCGTTCACCCACTCCCACGAGCAGCTGCTGGCTGGCAGGAGCAGTGCAAGGCACAGGTACGAGCGGGGCTGCCGCCGCTGGCCCCAACCAAACGGAGAACGATGGCCCCCGCAGCATGGATGCAAGCGATGCTCCTCACCCGTGCCACCCTGGCCGGTGACAAGCCCGCAGGGTGCATCCTACATGTCCCTGTCCTCGTTAGTGCTGCTTCGCACAAGCTTTTCCTTGCACAACTCTTTCCTTGCTCTCATCCTTCTGTCTTTCTGTGTCTCTCCCTCTCTTTTCAGCCGTCTATTGCCCTGCTCTCAAATGCCGGGAGGTGTTTGGTGTCTGGTCTCATCCCCTCCCTTTATAAAGACGAAAACTTCCCCCCGTGTCTGGCGTACCCAAGAGTTAGGGCTGGGAGGCAGACTTTGGACTTGAGCATTTCAAATGGTGACGGATGGGTTTAGCTCTAAACTCTCTTGCTTTTTTTTTTAGTTTCCAGATCAATAATCCTGCCTCCACCAGTGGGCTGGATTTTTTGCCTTTCTTCCTTTTCCTCCTCCCACCAGATTTGCTAGCACAGAAGAATTACAAGAACAGAAGGTGAAGATAGATCTTCCTCCTTTATTTTTATTTTATTTTTTTTGGCATCCGTTCCTCGCTCTTCTGCCAAGCCACTCCGACTCCTCTTCCCCAGCACCCACGCTGCCTGCCCAGCCTGCCCGGGGTGGGGGACACATGGCACCCATGGGCCACGGTGCCATGCACGGTGGCCATCAGCTCCTCCATGGCAAGAGGAGGGGGCAGCAGAAATACCCACCTGAAACCCAGGGGAAGCCCCCAGGTGGGCATGAATCACCCTCTGATGAGGAGCCGCTGAGTCAGGGGCTGAATTGTGCCACTGGCTGTCCCCACCGGCTGTCCCCATGGGTGGCGAAGGCTTGTCATCATGGGTGGAAGACCATTGATGGGAGCCTTGGAGCTCCCCACCTGCGTCCTCATTCCCCGCACACTCAGCATGTTTAGTCACCCTTCCCACCTTCCTTGGAAGCTTTCTCAGCTCCGTTACATCCCTCTGCACCTGCACAGCGTTCATCGTGTAGGTGCGCAGGGGATTTAGAGGGTGGCGGCGTGATTTTTTGTTTTGTTCTCTGTTCTTCTCTGAGTAATCCCTAACATTCAAGATGCTTTTTATTTTTTCCCCGATCTCTGCTGAGCAATGAGCTGATGTTTTTGGAGAACTGTCTATTATAACCCCACAATCTTGTTCCTGGGAGTTAATAGTCAGCTCAGAGCCCATCATTTTATTTCTGAAGTTGGGAATGGTTTCTCCCACGTGCACCGCTATTTACCCACACTGAATTTCTCCCGTCATTTTCTTGGCCAGTCACTCATCACAAGGTCCTTCTGCAGTTCCGCACAGTCAGCCCATGTCCTTAATATCCTAAATTATTTGGAAGCATGAACAAAAGCTGTCATGTCACTCTCTGTTCCCTTCCTCTCCTGTTCCAGTGAGTCTCCACACAGAGCCTAGGAGAAATTTTGGGGAAACCCATGGGAAAATGGTGACCCATGGAGATGGGGAGAAGAAATCCTGTGGCTACCTGTGGTCCCGGTGGGCATTGAGTGGGGATGGGCTCCAGGGAATCCAAGCAACAGATATCTGCAAGGACAACTTGTTTCGACACGCTGCCCCCAAGATTTACCAGGAAATGGGATTGAAGGAGTGAAAACTTCCAGTGGAGGAATGACCGTGGTTTTCCCAAACGAGCAGATGCTCAGCAGAATCAATACTCTCCAGGGAATTGTTCCAGAAGGTGGATGGAATAAAGTGATTCACAGTATTAAAAAGAATAAAATAAAAAGAGAGACATCAGAGCTCCTGGAAGCTGTTCAGTTGGCATCGTGAGGTCTGTGAATAACAGACGCCCAAGGGAACTAATGTTTTAAGCCAAAGCAATTTGGGTAACAGGACAGGCTCGGGGGGGGGGAAAACCCACACTGCCAGATTTTGGATTACGCTGCACATCAGTGCTAAAAAGGAAGACACACATGTTGCGAATGTACAGCCGAGGAACACATTTCATGAGCGTATTCCTAACGTGGCATGTGCTCTGCTGCTTTCTATTATTGATAATAGCTAACTATAGCTTCTCCTTTACCTCTTCCCCCTCCTCTTCTCCAACTGTGGGATTGAACAGACCACTGATGACGTGAAAAGATGTGGTCCAGGTTCTGTTAAACAGCTTAAAAAAATTCCAGGTTGGAAATATTTCCATATTGGCTATTTTGAGGGTTTGCTTTGTACTCGCAAGGCTTACATTGCAGAGCAGTTGTGTCCAGGCTGGGATGAACCCGTTCGTTCCCTATATTGGCATCCAGAAGGGAGGGCCAGAGAAACATCTTCCCTTGAGGCAGCCTAGGCTTTATTTGGTCAATAAAGCTGTGGGACAAGAATGGCAGGATTCAATCTGCCCGAAAAAAAGTACTTCTAAAAATGTCAGACGATGCTTCGAGCCCCTGCAGAGCTGAGAGCATGTTTTCCTTCTGCAAACTAAAATCAAACCTCTCTGTTCACCTTCATCCCCGCTCCAAGCCCAGAGGAATCACTGGAAACCTGCTGATAAATCGCCTTTTCTCTGGGAGGGAAGAAATAAATATCTTTCACCTTCCTCCCTCCCCCAGACCCAGTCTCTGTGCCTCCACATTTCTGTCTATGTAAAATGGTGAGGGGCACGGCGCTGCTCCAACAGCCCAATTCAGCAGCTCTGGACACAAAAAATGGGGAAGTTGTGTACATCAGGCCAAGCGTTTGTGTTGTGTCCTCTGGGAGCAAAACGGTACGAAATGCTTGTGACCTGCCAGCGTGTCCCATGGTCCCTTCTTACCGTGTTGCTCTCATTCTAGAGCAGATTTTTGTGTGGATAGTAATATCCTCAGTGACATTTCTGTATCTGACCCCAATTCTATCTGAAACTTGTAAATATTTATTTTATTAAAGTTTTTGGAGAGGTTTATCAGGCTGGGAAAGGACTCTGTCCACATCTGAAACCCCAGGGGGACCAGGAGATCGCTGCCCGAAACGCAGACGGTCCGTCACCGCCAGGAAAGCCGACATTAGCCCTGTTGCCTCCCGGTATTGATGTTCCCCATGGAGATCCGGCGCTGGAGCAGGCTCCTCGTCTTCATTGACGAGCCACCTGCAGCCATGCCTCAGTGCAAACCAGTCTCCAGGGGTTCCCCGTGTTGTCACTGCCGCTGTGCCCTCGAGTTGTCGATCCAGGTGGTTCATGTAGCTCTCATGGTGTTTCTCCTGGAGCTTTCACACACGAACACCTCCCTTCTTTCTGCATTCACAGAGGTCCCCATCTGCTCGGGACCCCTGCTGCGTCCCAGACTTGGTGTTCTCTTAGTGTCAGACTTGAAGGGTGATAGAAAATCAGATATCTCTGCATCTGTCCCTTTCCACGCAGAGCCCAGAGATGTGCTGGGTGATCTGCAGCCTAAACTGAAGGGTTTTGGTGGTACTGGTCCCAAAGAGCTGATGTGCCAACCATCAGGGTGGTGGGAGCACCCCAAGGAGTGGCCCCTCGGCTGGCCATGGGTGAGGTTTTCCAGGAGGACAATGAGTTTCCGTGGGAACCGGCTTGGTCACGAGCTGTGGGGTTCCCAGGCGGTGGGGAGGAAATGTGCCAGGGGGAGATGGAACAGAACAACAGGGACAGAGCAGCCCCAAGCTGAGTGTCCACTGCTGACGGCACAAACACCGTCAGATTTCAGGTTCTCCCCAAATCTCCAGTCCTTCCATTTTCAGCACCCTACAGAGGAACCCACCCCATCCACTTACTCCAGTGCCACTTCAGAATTATGGAACCATAGAATGGTTTGGGTTGGAAGGGACCTCAGAGGCCATCCAGTGCCATCCCCTGCCATGGGCAGGGACACCCTCCACTAGCCCAGGTTGCCCAAAGCCTCATCCAGCCTGGCCTTGAACCCCTCCAGGGATGGGGCATCCACAGCTTCTCTGGGCAACCTGGGCCACTGCCTCACCCCCCCCACAGGAAAACATTTCTTCCTCACNTTGGCCACCTGTCTTTAGGCCACCTATCTCCACCCACCATGGCCAGATGGGGCCGGACACCACCCTCGAGGAGCACAGCTCCTCCAAAGGCCATGGGCAGGCAGCCTGGGCAGCCTGCTCATCCCTCTCCCTGGTACATCCCAGGAGCGAGGCGAGGAGCTGGGCTGGAGCCGGGTGCCAAGCTGAGGGTGGTGCAGGGGGACGGAAGCACAGCTCACCCCCATCCCCTGACTCACGGCGGGTCCCCGCGATGCCGTGGGGCTCAGCGTGACAGCTCGGCTGCCTGCAGTCGTCTATAGCAACTGTGCCACCTTGGAAGGCTGTGCTGCCTGTGTGGGCTTGAAATTATGTGGTTGTTTTTGTTCCCTCTCAGAAAAAAAATAAAAAAGACAATCTGATTTGTATGTAACTCTGAATAAATTCCTTGTTAACCTTTACAGCCATCTGGAGGGAGAGTCACTCCTCGCTGCAGAGCGCACCACGGCTGTAGGAGGGAGCGATGCTTCTGCTGGTGGATTTTGCAGGAGTTGGCGTGGGGGGAGCCGGAGGCACTGTGCAGAGTCGGGAGCCCCGACTCAGCCTGGGCAGAGCTGGCAGGTGGAGGATGTTGGGGTTCAGAGTGTCCTGGGGTGGTCAGGAGCCAGCTGGTGTGTTGTTCTGCCCAGTCCTGGGCACAGGGAAATGGCAAGAGCTTCTCACTGCTTGTCTTGGGTAGGAATAGAGATGGAAAAGCTCTTTCTGAGAAGCCTTGGGCTTGCTGGGGGGCTCCATTTACTGTTTCGGTCATGCTGCCCCAATGCCACACTCCCCGCGTGCCCCCAGCCCCACTGACAACCTGAGCTTTGGGGTTTGCATTTGAGGGTTGAGGGTCCAGGTCTGCTCCAGGTACTCAGAGTCTCTCATGTCACTTGGGAAGAGCTGGATCACACCTGAGGGTCCTTCAAACAATTACAGGGTCCCCAGGAGCATGTTCCAGCTTGCCAAAGACATCTCCCTCCCTAGACTTCTCTGCCCCGGTAAGCCTGCTTTGAACCCGCAGAGCATTTGTTGGGCTCCAAGTGCTTCTTGCAGAGTCCCATCTCTATGGCACTGTGGCCAGCGGTCGCTACCTGCCAGCCTTGCTATTCTGTTGACTTTCTGGACCAACAAGCCTGGAAAGTTTGTCACCTTTCAGCTGCAACTGCAGCATCCATCTGGATAGTGACTTTCTGTATGAGCCTGGAGCATCCCTTGCTAAGTGTGTTTGGTGCCGTCTCCTCCTGCAGCAGGCTCAGCACCCGTGTTTTCCCCCCACGTAGGTGACAGCTCTTAAAATCCTCCACGTGGAGTCCTGCCTGGGCTCACATCCCAGGTGCAGCGTTGTCCTGGGGACATGGGGTGAACCAGCACCTCCTAACTGTGAGGCTACAGCAGAAGTCCCGCAGGACCCACCAGTGTCAGGATGCAGAGGTTTTCTGTGCATTTTAGGGTAGATTTAGATTGGATATTAGGTTTTTTCCTATGAGGGGGGTGAGGCAGTGGCCCAGGTTGCCCAGAGAAGCTGTGGGTGCCCCATCCCTGGAGGGGTTCAAGGCCAGGCTGGATGAGGCTTTGGGCAACCTGGGCTAGTGGGAGGTGTCCCTGCCCATGGTGGGGGGTGGAACTCGATGGTCTTTAGGGTCCCTTCCAACCCAAACTGTTCCATAAAAATTCCATTATTTCCATAGCTCCTAAAGCTTTCTTGGTTATTCACATCTGACTATGTCAGGCAAGACAAAAATACTGCTTCTCCCTGGTGTTTAGGGGCATGGAGGGACTGGGAGAGGAGGGGAGGGACCCTATGGAGGAAAATTGCCCACGCCATCACTATGGAGCATCCTCTGGTACAGGGATTTCCAGCAGCTCCTCAGAGTTGTACAGGTGGTGTTGGGTTGGATTCACCCAAAGACCTCAAAGCCCTTCCCAAAGCTACATGGTCACAATAACCTCCTTTCAAGCTGACCCCCAAGGTGCAGGTCAGTGGGCACACAGGTGTGCTGCTCCTTACCATCGGGCGGGCACCCTCACCCCAGTACAGCACCTTGTGCTTTGCTGCATCCCAGCAGTGCTGCTCGGCAAGGAGGGATGAGCAGAGGGGAGAGCGGACGCTGGGCATCCATCCGCCTGCTGAAGGCAACCCCATGGCAGCCCGGACAATGGGATGAATTAACAGTTCCCGCAGATGAGAAAGAGAAGCAGGAGCAGGAGCCAAATAAACACAATGCAACTTTATTTTCTTTCTTTCTCTGCTCCTTTTCAAATTTATAAATATTTTGAAAACTTTCCAAAGGGAGGGAAAAAACAACAAGTTGCACATCAGTGACTCAATGCAGTGTCACTCTGTTCATTAAGAAAGAAAGAAATCAAATCATTACTGGATTAATAAAGAAGAATCTCTTGGTTGACTAGGAGAGTGGGATGCACTTTGAACGGGTCGGATAGAACACACCGCGGCGGGTTTCCAGCCATGCTGAGCTCTGTCTGAAGGTCTTAATTATAAGCAGCTCAAAAAAAGCCAATGAGAAAAGGAATTTACAACACAAAAGAAATAAATTAGATCTCAGATGCCTCTATACATATTTAATAGCTGGGATGCTGATGAAGAGGAATCTTTAATATTAGCTGCCACGATCCAGCTTTGCTCGCAGAGGGCTCTGGGGTGGGTGCCAGCAGATTTGTCGGGTGGAGGGGATGCTGCCGTGTGTGCGGCTCTCAAGGCACAGCCAGCAGCCAAAGAGGAGAAAACCATGACATTGGGTCTGGGAACTCAAGGGACACAATGGCGGGATGGGACACCTCCTTGGAGCACTCCCCAAGCACAATGACTTGGCCTTCAGAGATGCTGAAAGTCAGCGAGATGCTTGCTAAGTCCAAGAGCATCTAAGCCAGGCAGGCAGGGCACCGAAAACCAAGCCCAATGGATGTTGCAACCCTCTTTCATTTTTAAGCTGGTCTCACCAAGTCCTCTCTGAACTCATTTAATTCATTTTGCCATCTTAGCTCTGATAACCGCAAAGATTATTTGTCTTTACCCCACAGCAAAGTCTGACTCTCCTGAACCTTCTGCTCCTTTATTGATCTCCTCTAACCTCCTGGGTAACCCTTCCCACTGTATCTTTTGAAGGCTCTGTTTAGATATTATCTCGCCCTGCTCCTGTTTGTGTTTGCCTTGCGCATCCTCATTAATTAGGATGTCTTGTCGGACAGAGCGTAGTCTTTGGGGAGTTCCTCTAGTGATTTGTTTACATTTGTCAGGTTAGCAATAAATTGGGAGAAATAATTGACCTTTCCTGTAAGACTTTGCTAATCCTGTTTCTTCTTAACTGTTTCCAATTTTTAGAGTGCTGCGGTGTTTCTCTTAATCAATTGTTCAGACGATGAGAACATTAAGGGAGACACAATCAGGAACACGTCGCGGTGATGCCGTTTTAATGATTCATTCTCTGCTTCTCATTAATTCATTGCATTTCATGTTTCTTCAAGTGCTGACTTTGGAAGTTTTCAAGACTTTAAATCAGTTTGGGGTTTTTTTAAACAATTACAGTAGCCTCCTCGGTACGGGCTGTGTTCTGCAGCGGGCTGTGGGCAGGAGCCACGCAGTGGGCACAAGGCAGGCACAGGGCAAGGAGCTCATCCCTGCCTCTGGGACCTGACGTGCTGAAGAGATTCCAGGTAATGTGCAAGGAGAACAGTCAGCAGCACATTTATATTAAAACCTGTTACTTTTAAACAAGTTAATTTCCCCCATGAATCAAGCCACTGTAAGGAGAAATCCCGCGTGGCAGGCTAGGTATGATTGTGATACTCTCGTTAGAAGTGCTCAGACTGTATTTTTTTTTTTCAACTGAAGAATTCAAATTTTTGGAAGTTAAATGGCTTGGAAGAGATCCAGCTTTTGTTTTAAAGGAAATTGTTCCATTGTTATATTGCATTCATAACATATGCATTTATGTTATCATAATAACATTTCAGATTTTGAAAACAAAACCCGAGGAAATGGAACGTTGAAAAAAATGAAAATATCAGGGCTTTTCCATGTCAGTTATTTTAAGAGAGCGATAACATCCTCGTTAAACAGCTGCACTAGCATCTAATGCTGCTGCTGATATGCAACTGCAGCTCCTTACTCCTGGTCCTTGACAATTAGCAAAACAACGATTAAGTGTTCTGCAAGGAAATCCTTTCTCCAACTAATCCCCTAATTAGAAATTCAAAGATTGTCTTGCAGTTATCAGACACAGTCGATTCCATGCAAAACTCTCTCCTACCAAGGGCGATAACCCACAGCCGAGTGGTTTCTGCTGCGGCACGGGCAGACGTGACGTGAGATCAGGTAACGTGTACCCCTACTCTGCCTTTACACAGGCTCTCCTGTCACGTTAAAGCCACTTCTAGACCCATCGGTGTGTACATCACACGTTCATTGGTACAAGCTGTTACCTGGTTTCACACGAAGCTGCCGATTTAAGGCAACATTGTGAATCCCGTGTTATCTCCAGGCTGTAGCTGCCGTAGGGATGCTCTGCGGTGTCACTGAGCAGGGTTGGGGACACCAGCAGTGTCTTCTGCCGGGAGCACTGGGATGAGGAGGTGTGAGGAGGTTTCCAGTCCCACTGCTCAGATCCCCACCAGTCACTTCGGGCATCCCAGCTGCAGCTTGTCCAGGAGCAGAAAGACACACGTGCATCTGCACCATTTAGTATTTTTAGCCCAAGGATGTCCTCCATGAGAAATATTAGAAGGAAAAGCCAAGCCAGTGGAGTAACACACAGCATCTGCCATTCATCAGGTGGCAGGAGACTCTGGATGTTTAGTTTGGAATTAAAAAATCATGTTTATAATTAAAAAAAAACCCTCCGTGCATTTCAGGCAATTTCTTGCCAAAAGCAGACTCATCCTCCTGGGTTTTCCAGCAAGGCTTGGGAAGATGAGCTGATGGCTGAGCTTTTGTAGCCAGGAGGTAAATCTAGTTTTGTTGCTCCCATTCAGGAGTTTTGGGGTTATGGGGTGCAACCTTTGGTGTGTCGCTCCCCAGGGCACAGCACCATCACTCAGCCAGAGACCGGGCTGACGTGTCCAGCGTGCAAAGTCCCTCACTTTGGACTGGCTTCCCAAAGCATTTCCTTAACTGGTTTGCACTGGGCAGCAGTAGAGGTCTCTGCGCCTGTCCACAGAAAGCCAACCCCAAAGGGGCTGTGCCGCGCTCCGCTCCCATGCCTGGGCGGTGGCTGCTCACCCTGCGCATCCTGCAGGCAGCCAGCCCTCCAGCTACAGCGTTGGCTGGGTGTGCAGGGGGAGAGCCATGCTAACCAGCTCATCTTGCTTTGCTGGGGATATTTTATTTTATTATTTTATTTTATTTTAATAATTTTTATTTTATTAATTTCATTATTCCATTTTTCCTTTTTCCTTTTCCTTTTTTTCCCCCTTCTCCATTTTTTCTTCTTTCCCATTGTTTTTGAGACACGTCCCCATTCCAGGTGGCATTTCCATGCAGTGTGCATGCACAGCCAGGGCTCTGATGGCACCTCTGCGGTGGCCTTGCCCTGTCCCCAAGGGCAAGGCAGCCTCCTGGGAGATGGCAGCGCAGCTCCTCCAGCAGTTCCTGTGCGCCAGGGATGGTTATCTTACTGCATCCCAGGCAAACCTTCTGACGTGAGAACATTTGCCCATTCAGGTCTGCTGTCACCGCCTGTATTTATGACAGCGCTCTCCCCCTCTGCCCAAAATCCCCGTGGGGAGGGACAGACAGAGACACATCACTGCGTACAGACTCAGAGGGACAGATGGCATCATCGTCACTGAGATTTATGCTCCTTAGGACAAAAAAAAAAAAAAAAAGAAACAAACTAAAAACCAACTAACCATGTTTCAAATGAGGCCATTTCCAGCTGTCAGGATAACGGAGCATGCCCGGAGGGCTGCGAGTGCCTCTGCCTTTCTTCAGCTGCTCACGGCTTCATCATACACGGGAACAAAACTCCCTCTCGCCGGCAAACAGCCCCGAGAGGATATCCTGCTCCCTCCCCCATTAAAGAGTGGGCTCTCCCTCCCGTCCAAGAGGGTCAGTTTAATTATAAACTAAAACCAGACCCATCTGGTTGGGTGGGTAGGGGTTTTTTTTCCGCAAACTGATGAGTTTTGGTCATTTATTCTCTTAATTTGAGGCTCAAAGAAATAAGGATGATTAAACCCTGCCACCAGCCAAGGCTACCACAAGCTGTCCCTCATCAAGCCACTTTGTGGGCAGCGACGTCTCTTCTGCTTTGGAGGCACAAAGCAAAAGAAAAGGGTCATGAAACCCCATCCCAAGTCTCCATCCCTTCCCCTGGTGTTAATTCTCACCCTTCCCGTGCAGCATCACGGTGAGCCGTTGGGTTCCCAGGGGCTTTGCCTGGAGGGGCACAGCAGGAGCCGTCCCCCTTTGGGGTTGGGTCTGTTCTGGGTTATTTTAATACATTTCTAGTTGATGCCTGTTTACAGGTTATGCTCTCCCCTCTCCCATTTATCTGCTCGGTTAGTTGTGCCATGATTATGAAGGTTTGTCTGAACATCTCTCTGTATGTTATGAGTTCTTTAATGGAGGGGAAAATCACACAGTTGCAAAAGCTCAGCAATAAGAGCTAAAATAAAATCACAGAATCATAGAATCATTGAGGTTGGAAAAGACCTCAAGGATCATCAAGTCCAACCGTCAACCCAACACCACCCAAGCCACTAA
>VZTO01006990.1:21900-76938 GCA_013400615.1 Syrrhaptes paradoxus
GGAAGAAATGTTTTCCTGTGCGGGGGGTGAGGCAGTGGCCCAGGGTGCCCAGAGAAGCTGTGGATGCCCCATCCCTGGAGGGGTTCAAGGCCAGGCTGGATGAGGCTTTGGGCAACCTGGGCTAGTGGGAGGTGTCCCTGCCCATGGCAGGGGGTGGCACTGGATGGTTTTGAAGGTCCCTTCCAACCCAAACCATTCTGAGAGTCAATGAAACAAAAACCAGTTACAAATAATATGGGTTTCCCACATTTGGCCATGGTTCCCTGGGGAAGGGAAGGCATCTTTCTCCAGCAAAAATGCACGGGATGATGGATAAGCAGGAGCAAGGGCACATAAAGCTGGTGGACGAGGGACATCTCCACAGCACAGCTTGGCTCTGAGAGCAGAGGGGGCTGTGGCGGTGCTCGCGCTGATGAAAATCAACTTGCAAAGGAGCAACAGCAGCAAAGCTGTGGCCGCACGGACTTTGCAGTGCTCTGGCAAGGACATTGCGTCCCCAGGGTGCTCAGAAGAGTTTCCATCTGATGTGCTAATGCTCAGCGAAGCCTCCACGCTCCTCTTCCCTGCTGGTAGTATTCTGTGAGCGTAGCTCAGCGAGCACAGGGACCTGGCGTGCCTCATCATCAGATATTTCCTTGCTGTGTGGATATGGCCAGGTACCTGACACCAGAGCTAAATGGGTACAAAATGTGAGCAGAGAGCGGTGGCCAGTAGCATGTCAAAGGTTAGGTGGCCAATTTTGTTTGCTTGTGAAGTCTCGGTATCTATTTACCCCTTTTCGCTGGAATATAATAATCCGACATCTGCAGGAGGAACACATTGGAACAAAGCGACCCAAACCCAATTTTTTTTTTCGTTGCACAAATCAAGAGTGACGTAGAAAATGCAGGAGACAAGACTCTGGGCAGTTCCTAAGATTTAGGGGTCGGTACTTTCGGAGGAGCCCCATGGAGCTGCAATGCCATGCACTACTGGCACGTGTTCCCCCGGGCACGCTCTGAAATCCTGGCCTGAAACCTCAGCTTGGGCAAAGCGCTGCTGTTAGTGCTTTTAGTGACAGCAATAAAGATTTTTGTTGTTTTTTCATATAGGACTTTCACGGTGTGTCCCAATTGTTATTTTGAGGTCACCCCTCAGATCCAGCTGCTCCAGCTGCAGCAATCGAAGAGGCCAATGTCGAGCGCGTTCTGCGCTGCGTCGGGACGGGCGGTGGCTGTCTGTAAAGGTGCTGCTGGACCGGAGAAGGATGCTCATATTCCCTTTGGAAACTGTGGCAGTTCCTGTGGCTGCTTCCAGAGGAGAATTGAGCTCTTGGGAAAGAGCTACAAGGCTTCATGCAGCGATTTCTCCAGCAGAGAGCCAGGAGTGGGGCAATACCTGTGCTCCCAGCTGGCTCCCAGTCCCCATCCCCGCTGTGCCCCGCAGCGGCATGGGGAGTGGACAGTGGTTTTGCAGCGGGGGTTCAGCATCTCAGCCCCTTCGCCAGAGGGGTTGGGGCACTGCGTGAGCTTCTGATTTAACATTCCTGAACATAAATCCTCCCTCTAAAAGCCCAACAATCACCGTGCACGCTGCTCCTCTTGCAGCTCTGCACCGACGCCCATCTGCCAGGGTGGCACGGTGCCCGTGAGGGTGTCACGCCAGGAACGGGGCCGAGGTGCCAGCTAAACGAGCGCGGAGGGGAACAGCCTGCACCACGCCGAGAGCCAACAGATCCTCCTGTTTGCAAACAGTGCCAACGCCAGGCAACGCGCTCGGCCGCGGAGCAGGCAGCTGGGGCGCCTCGCGGGCACCGCACCCCTGGCACGCGCCTCGGCGCCGCTGCTCCGCTGTCCACTCTCCTCTGCGCCCGCGTTTCCGCATGTGGGTGGCCAGCTGGGAAGGGAAAAATATCCTGTTGGCTTCTCAGACCAAGGGCAAATGATAACTCATTGGAGCAGAGCTGCTCAGGCGGTTTGTGCCAAGAGCTGGCTCGTCAGATGTTCCCGGTGCTTTTCCTCCCTCGTTCCCAGCTGCTCAGCTGCCCATTCCAAGCATTCACTTTCACCGTGAGTTCTTCACACCGGGAAAGGGGAAAGGCAGCCCCTGCAGTCACAGAAGGTGGATTTGTTGCCTGTTGTACAGGTTTTGCGCTAAAATACGGTCTTCACCGGGAAGCAAGGATGGAAACCACGACCTTTAAAATGTCAGCCTTGATGGGAGAGTTGCTTGGGTCCTTGTCCCTGCCCCCGGCTAGGGCAGTTTTGAGATGAGAAGGGGTGGCAGAGATGGCTGATGCTATTTTTGGGGGAGACTTGAGTTTCCCAGCACGTGGACACCCTCTGCCAGACCTTTTCAGTTCCAGATAATGGGAATGGGTCATCCTGCTGGCGGTGCTTGTTCATGGCCTGGTGCTCTTCCCTGGCAACCCGACAGGGAAGGAGTTGGAGCGAGGATTTGTTTGATATTAGGTATCTGTCCCAAATCGTTATTTTCTGCATTTGCACTAATTGTGACTTCTCAGAAAGAGGTAACGCTACACAGACATAATGATGTTCAGATCACAGCTGGACTTGGGGAAATACTTGTCACGATGAATTCCATTTGATACGAGTAGCAGTCAGCCTGGTCTTGTAGCCGGAAGGCAGGAAGGATGAGAAGGAAAGCACCTGTGACTAATGGGAGCTTTTCTCAAATGTACGTAGTCATAGGAGTTAATGAAAAGAGGAGAAAGAGCTCTGGCTCTTGGACCCTCCATCAGGAGAAGCGTGCTGTGACGCCACGCAGAAACAGGAGCTATCCATTTTCAGCTTCCTTTCCAGCAATTATTGTGTATTTTCAAGTCTCTCTGAGCTCCCAGATCAGCTTAGGAAGCTATTTTCTGAATATTTCCTGGAAAGACCCAACACTGATACAAGAAATCCTGCTCTCGCCACGTTCCCATTCTTCCTCGCAGAAGCAGCAAGCGCAGGGCAGGATTAGCTGAACTCTGTCCTGCTGGATGCTTATCCCAAATGAACTATGTTATCAGCCTAAGCCCCGCTCTCGCACCTCTCCCCGCGGTATCTGGCTGCCACTCACGCAATAAGCAGCTCAGCTCCCAGTTCAAGCTACTCTTAGTTATTGCATTCGGGGGCGTAAGTCCAGCAGCTTAACGTTATTGCGCTAGGACGGCTCGCAGGAAAGGCTCCTCCGTGAAAGCACGCAGGGGAAAAGCAAGCACTGAAAAACTCTTGGTTGATGTGGGACATCGGAGCTGGATTATTTCCAGCTCTTTGTAAGAGATGACTACACGTAGTACAGTGGATTTTGAGGTCTTGTAGAGAAGAACTCCCTTCGTGCTCTTCAGTCTGGGCAGCAAGGTTGAAGAA
This sequence comes from Syrrhaptes paradoxus, assembly GCA_013400615.1. Lineage (NCBI taxonomy): Eukaryota > Metazoa > Chordata > Aves > Pterocliformes > Pteroclidae > Syrrhaptes > Syrrhaptes paradoxus. Next base: position 25,251 of record VZTO01006990.1, read on the forward strand.
TCACTGCTTTCCATCCACGGATTAACTGGCGCTTAACCGAGGCTCTGCCCGCGGTGGGTTGCTTGGCACACGGACCGAGGACACGGCTCGCAGCCTGGGAGTCTCTGCGCTACTTCCCGTATCCTCTAGACCCAGAGCATGCTGCTGGTATCAAACTGATCATTTAGTGAGCATCTGTTTCAGACATGTAAATGGAAAATGCCTCACACAATGCATGCATTTGACTAATGCACAATATGTCCTCCAATCCAGAACTCAAGCATCCCAGCTGGAGCTCTGCAGCAACCCTCCCTGCCAACATACACCTCGGGAGTTGGTGCTTTCCCGGGCTGGAGGCAAAGCCCAGTTATCTCTGCTCAACCCGCTCAGCACCCGGGGTGGGCTGTGCACCCCACAAACCCCCAACCCCAGGACTGCTGCTAGCCGGGGAACCGCAGCGCCAGCAGAGCTCTGGACACATCCAGCCCCTCCAGTCTGGGGCAGGGCAAGGATAAAAGGAGCTTTCTTGAATTTGGCTCTTTTTTTCCAGTTATGTAAAGCTATTACCCAGCTCGAGGAGAGCTGGCCTCTACCCTGCTGGCTCCGGCTCACGTCTACCCTGACAGATAAGAGCGAAGCCGCCTGCTTCCATCAGACAGCAAACAATCTGGGTACAGCAGGTGCTTAAAATATCTGCAGGAAGGAAAAATCAATTAAAGAAATGAAGGGCTGCTGGGGGAGGGCGAGGATGGAAGCTGGGATGGTTTTTAATGGGTGGGGGATGCCAGGGCAGGGCAGATGCTGGGGGGTGTGGGATGGTGCTGTGCTCTGGCGCTGTATGGGGGAACCATCTCCCTGCTCCCATGTGCAAGCTGAGCCCCTGGGCTCTCTCTCGTCCCTTTTATCTCCCTGTGATCCCGTTTCAGGTCTGTAAGGCAGCCTGTTTGGAACCTGGCTGCCTGGGTTGCTGGCGTGGGAGTAGGGAGCCCTACAAGGACTTTCCACCTGCTTTAATTAAGCTGGTTTTTAACAGGAAATCTCCTTGGGTAAAATCTAACCCTGATAATAGTTAATAGCAAAACTTTATTGACTATAGAGGAGCCAGGATTGTCCCTAATTAGTCTTTGATGAGCCTGTTATTTTTCTCATGGTTCTCTGGACCCCAGGGCTCTGTCTGCAGAGCAGGGCTCGCTCTGATCTTCGGTGCATGAAGATTTGCTCTGCCTCTGCTGGGGTTGCCCGGTGTTGGGGATGTGCGGTGTTGGGGATGTGCGGTGCTGGGGCTGCACAGCCCGGTGTCCTGTCCCCATGCCCTGGCAAGCACATGGTGTGAGCCCTTGGGAGGCTGGGTCTCTGCTGCCCTCCACAAATTGCTGCCTGTGCCTGGGCAATCCCCACGGATGTGCTGGGGGGGTGTGTGCNCTGGGGATGTGCAGTGCTGGGGATGCACGGTGTTGGGGATGCATGGTGCTGGGGATGTGTGGTGCTGGGGCTGCACAGCCCAGTGGCCTGTCCCCATGCCCTGGCAAGCACACGGTGTGAGCCCTTGGGAGGCTGGGTCTCTGCTGCCCTTCCCGAATTGCTGCCTGTGCCTGGGCAATCCCCACGGATGTGCTGGGGCGGTGTGTGCTGGGGATGCTGGTTGAACCCACCCCTTGTATTTCTGCCTTCATTTCCAGTGTGGTTTTCAACCTGCCCCCTTGTTTGGGGTTTCAGCTTTAAAATCCAGATTGCCACTGGGTGGGAAGCAAGCAGCAGCAGGGGCCATGGGAAAGGAAAGTGATGGGTGAGGAGGTTTTGGGAATGGGCAAGGGCCAGTAATGCTCTGGTTGTCCTGGTTTGGGCTGGGACAGAGGGAACTCTTCCCAGCACTGGTGTGAGGCTGTTTGGGTTTGTGCTGAGGAGAAGCTGATCACACACTGATGGGCAGAGCTGCTGCCAGGACACTCAAGGACTTTCCAGCTTCTCTGCTGTGCCCGTGTCTGCAGGGGCAGGAGGAGCTGGGAGGGAGCACAGCCCCAGTGACCAGCCCAGGATTCCACCTCTGGTTTAGGACTGAGACCNCCAGGATTGTGGTTTTGGGACTCTCCCTGCTCCAGGATTGTTGGCCAGGAACAGGCTGAGCCTTGGTCATGGGGTGGTGAGCAGTGTCGCTGTGTGTCTCTTGTTTGTATATTTGCATATATATTACTATTATTATCATCATTATTATTCTTTCCAATGTTATTGTCATTTAGTTATTAAACTGTTCTTATCTCAACTCACGAGTCTCTTTTCCCTTCACCCCTCTAATTCTCTCCCCATCCCCAGGAGGGGAGGGTGAGGGGGCAGTGGTGTGTATAACCACAGCACTGGTTTTACACGCCCTTCCTTTGCTTCCCCTTTCATAGTGCCAGTGAAAGAGCCAGGCTGAACGAGGCTGGGGTTTTGCTGCTGAGGTTTTTTTAATGCTTCTCCTTTGTTTCCCTTTTTTTTTTTTTTTTATCAATAAGCCAACCTTGAAATGGAGGCGGTGAGTTTCCCAGCTGGTTTCTTTGGGGCTTCTCAGTGACCACGATAGCTGTCACCTACAGCATCCTGCATTTTGTACAGCTGAGCTTACACCCCAGTGTATTTTCCAGAAAGTGTGTTTAGATTCTGGCCCTATATGTTATATTCTGGGTGTTTTCCTTGTTTTCTGGCTTTCAAACACGTTGGAGATGCCCATTGGAATCAATACCAGCACTGACAGTGGTTTTACTGTGGATTTAACGGTTCTGGTGTTTTGGTAAAGCTTGGGGTGTATTTGTGGACGCAGCCAAGGAGTCCTGCTGGGGGAACCCAGGGCACCCTACAAGCCCAGNCAGCACTGGACATGCACCCTGGGACATGCAGCTGGCTGCTGGGGGGACCCAGGGCACCCTACAAGCCCAGAGGGTACCTCCACATCTGTGGGACCTTCAGGCAAATGAGTCCAACCCTAAGGGTGCTGTGGGCTTGGTGCTTCCCGCGGGCAGCTCCTGTGAGTTATGGTCTGAAAAGCAGCAACGGACCGTCGTGGGTCTCAATGTGAAAATCTCCGCTGGCATTGGAGGGAAAAAACAAATCCACAAAACACCACTTGTACCTAAAATGAAGGGGGAAATCCTGGCAGTGTGACCTCCTGAATTCAGAGATGGTGAACCAGACCCAGCGCTTACTTAGGGTTAAACCTTCTGGCATCTGAGACCCTCCTTTCGTGGGGGAGCTGGATGGTTGTCATTGAACACCTGGAGCCAGATGCTGCCCCAGAAGCGCTGGGCTCCCTGGGCGCTGGCGGAGGTGGGTTGGCCGGGGCTGCTTGCCCTCGCCCCGAGGCAGATATTTGCACCAAGGCGAAGTGGGGTAATTTACCCCCACACGTGAGCTGTGTTGATGCCAGTGACCCTGGAGAGATGCAAAGCAGTCACTGGTCCACAGGCCCCCTCCATTGATGGCTGTGTCCCTCCCCGTGCTGCTGCCTGCCCGGGGCCCTGGGTGGCTGCAGAACTGGGGTACTGATGCTGCGGTTCAGGTGGTGACAGCCCAGCACCGGGGGGGACACTGAAGAGCTTGCTGTTGCACGGAGCTGCTGGTTGTTCAGAACGATGCTGATGACCTGCTACAGCCTGCCCAGCAGCACAGCCAGCAGATGTACAATGACGAGGAATAAACATTTTGGTAAAATGCCGGGTGAGCCTTAAGGACATTTCAGCCCTTTCCCCTCAGGGCATATTGAGCAGACTGTTTGCTCAGGCAGTCAATGCTGTGTTGGCCTGGCTCAACCAACAGCTGAATCCAGTCCAGACATCCTTCACAAAACCAGCCACCCTTTTTTTTTCTTTTTTTCTTTTTTTTTTTTTTTCCCCCTCTGCACTTTCTCCATGCTCTGCAGCAATGCTCGTACATCTGGGGGTGGGCAGCACACCCGTGCTGCAGCCAGGCTCTGGACCACATGCTGGTGGCCATCTGAAGCCACACCCTGCCTGCTGTCTTCCTGCAGAGCCCACATCCAGCCCACCCGGACCAAGGTGAGATTTGTCACCTTGATTTTCCAGCAGTGCTGACCGGTCCAAGCAGTACCGTGAGCAGTGCTCAGCGGGGTCTGATACTCCCAGAGTCTCAGAGTGTTCTGCCAGGGCTTTGCCACGTGGAGGACTTACTGCTCATCCCAGCATCACCTGGGTTGGGTCATGCTCTCACTGGGACCTCACCTGCCTGGGAATATTGCCCAAACTTGCTGGTCAGCCCCACTTGTCTGAGGACTGATCCCTGCCAGGCAGGACCCCAGCACACTCTGGAGCTGATTAATGAATTCACTCCAGCAAGAATTTCTCTCCTTTTCACATCTGCACATTGCTGCCAAAATAACTTTATTTCTTACAGCAGCTCAGGGATATTCTGACCCAAACCCCTTGCTCTGGGGTGCTGTCTTCAGAGCAGGGGAGGCAGGGGCTGAGAGAGCAGGCAAGCAGCAACATCCTCATCCTCCTCCTCATGAAGGGGTTAACTCCCCCATTTCATGGACCAGGTGCTATACTGCATTCCTTGCTGAGTGTCCCACGGCTCTTTTGCTGCTGATTTCAGACTGACCCCAAAGCTGGAGCCCCCCAGGTGGGTCTGAGTCTGTGCTGTGGTGCAGGGCGGCACGAGGGATGCTCCAGAGCTGGCTGCTGGGACAGGACCCGCTGCAGCAGGTCCCTAGGTGCCGGGGAAGCAGATCACAGGTATCGCGATGGATTTGGGTGGTCTGGAGAGCAGAGCAGCTGCCCGTCCTGTCCTCCGTCCTGGTGCCAGTAAGGTGAAGGAGTGGGCAAACAGGCTGATCACTCTGGGAAAGGCCATAACGGAGCGAGAAAAGTTTCCTTTCCAGGGTCTGGTTGAATTTTGGAGCTTTGATTAAGGGCTCTCTCTGAAGCAGGCAGGGACACCAGAGGCACCTTCAAAAGGGGAGAAGCAGATGTTACCTGCTGCTATGCTTAAGAGAAAAAATGATGGATCCCAAAGATTCCTACTGCTCACTCGGGGCCACTTTAAAGCCTCGGAGATGGCAATGTCATTAGCTACACAGCAGGACAAGCACTATCTCTGCCTTCCAGTGGCCCTGGCGGAGTCATCCCAAGCCACAGAAGCCCCAGGAGGGGATTCCAGGCGGGTGGTCCTGTCGCTGGTCCCCACAGTGGGGTACGGTGGGCACAGTCAGCTGAGACGTGGGCTTCCCTTCGTCCCGCTCTTATCGCTAGCCCGGAGCTCAAAGGACTGTAGTCACAAGAATTATTTCTAGTTTATTTTTCCCAAATTCAAAACCTCTGCACAGCATTTTCAACTGCAAATCACAATCTCATTAAGGATGGATTTTCATCGGTACCCGCATAGTACCTCCCAGCAGCTAAACCAACCGGCTGCCTGGGAGAAGGGACCCCGCGACTGGGGGATGTGCAGGGGTACAGTAAATGCTGAAAGCCACCAGGCAGAGGTTTCCAAACGACTCTAAAGAGACTGATTTCCCCAAACCCCTGCAAACGGAGATTTTGTGCCAGCTTCCTTTCAGCCAGCGTTTCCCAGAGAGTCTAAATGTAGATCTCGGATGTACTTGGCGACGTTGGGACTTGCAGTTCCCCGTCAGCCGCTGTGCCGAGATCCCTCTCCTTTCAGTGGCAGCTGAAGCAGGCGGGCTGCGAGCAACGACATGATGTTCTGCTCAGACATGCCGTTCTGCTCAGACATGCCATGCTGTAGTTTTTTTGGTGATTCAGGGTGTCTGCTCATGTGTTTCCTGTTGGCTCACTCCATGCATCCTCCATTTCCTTTTTTTTTTTTTTTTTTTTTTTTTTTTNAATTGTCACCTTCATTCAAGCTCCAAAGAGCCAGGGTCTTGGGTCAGACAAGGCTCCAGCTCCGTTTGGCAGGCTCGGGGGAGGCTCAGCCAGGGAGGATGCTCCTGGCAGCCAGGATGACACAGCGTGGTGGTGGATCTCTCCTTCTCGAGATCCTCCACCTCCAGGCACAGCCCCACATTGTGCCCAGCACCATGCCAAGGTGGGTGCCTGGCCCCGGAGCACAGCCCAGACCAGCGATCCACAGTCCTTCCCTGCCCACAGCAGTGGCCACGCAACCCCCACGTTCACCCCATTGATCCACGTGTATGGGGTGACATGGCGGGGGGGACATGGGGGTGCTGCTGCTGCCTTTCAGAGCCTCTTGCAGGGCTGCACCCTGGGGGGCATTACCAGGAGCTCGTGCTCTGGCTGCCCAGGCTCCTTATCCCTTCCCTTGGGATCTTCCCAGGCTTTGTGGGATGGTGGGTACAGCCCAGGCGGTGGGGGGTCTGTCTGTCCATCACCCCCAGCCCCATCCTGGCGGGTCTCTGGTGAGGGAATGGGCTGTGCTGAGGATTGGTAAGTGGGCAGATGATGCACCAGGTAGGGATTTGGGGAACCCATGTGCTTTTCCCCACTTGAGCAGTGACCTGACACCCCCATTACTGCTGGTACCCCCTGTCACTCTGCCCTGTCACATCCCTGCGTGTCCCTGCCCAGACTATCTGTATAACTATGGTGTTTTTCCAGGGCTGGATATTAACATTAACGAGGAAGGACCAGGGAGCTCATCGGGCTTCCCAAGCACACGCAGCAGGTGAGGACCAGAAGGACAGACCCCCTGGAGCCTTCCAGCAGCATCCCTACCCACCCATCCCCACCTCACCGTGCCTGGCACCTACATGGGGGCCAGCAGCCAGGTCACACTGGGTGGCCACAGGACATCAACAGTGAGCCTGGGGCTCCCTGACCCACTCGGCTTTCAGCCAAAGAAGCATCACGTGGGAATTTGGGTCTGTCCTTGCGATGACAGCAATCGTTCCTGTCTCACGCCAGCAAACGTCCATAGTAGTCACAGCCCTTGACCCCTCAGGTGCTGGAGCAGGCAGGCACGGTTAGCTCCGCATTGGAACCGGGGGCAGAGAGAAGGTGCTGACTCAGCAGGGCTGGTGCAGGGCTCCAAGCAGCTCTCCTGCTCCCGGCTGGGCATGGCCCCTGCAGCCGCAGCCGCTCCTGGTACAGACGGGGGAACATGTCCCCAGCTCAGCCCGGGAACGCTGGAACAGGCTCTGCCCGTGCTCGCCCCAGGCCCAGCGTGCGATTGCTGCGAAAGGCAAACTCTCCAGGATAAGGCCAACGAGCATCGTCCCCGAACCGTGCCAGGGAACGGGGAAGCAGCCCTGGCTCCAAAGGAGAGCTGGGCAGGCTGGAAAGGAGAAACACAATGACGTCGATGCAAATTCCAGCTGAAATGACGCAAGTGAAATCCCCGCAGATGCAATGCCAAGGAAAATAAAACCCAACAGAACGTCAGAAAACCAAATTGTAATAAATGAAGTAAGGGAGGTAGGGGGGAAGCAGAAGAAAAGGATCAATAATGCGGGCCAGGCAGAGGAGAACACAGGTGATGGGCAGGGTGAGTGGCACCAAACCAGGGGCTGCAAATCCCAAGGGCAGCCAGGCACCGGGAAAATCCCCGGGGAGATGTGAGTGACGTGAGGCAGAACCAGGGCAGAGCCGGGGCCGGGTGGAGGCACCACGGGCTGGCAGGGACTTGCAAACCCACCGGCAACTCGCGGGCAGGAATGAACCCGTCTGAAGAGCAGAAGGCAAACTGCACGGCAGAGCCATGTCATGCCGGGTGCACACAGGCAGGGCTCTGGGAAATGCAGCTGCTGGAGGTGGATCGATGTTTAGTGACAAAGAAAGCGGAACTGGGATGAGCACTGGGGACAGGGACCTGGCTCTGGGCATGCTGGGGCATCGTCAGCAAGGTGCCTTTGCCATGGGGCTGCAAAATGTTCTGCAGATGGGGAAACTGAGTCACAGACCGGGCAGGCAGCACAACACATCCCAGCTTTTGGGTGCACTCCTTGGTGTTCTCCCAGCCCCGCTGTCATCCCAGGCCAGGATGGGAGCAGGAGCATCACCCAGATGCAGCCTGAATGTCCCTGTCCCACTCCTGCCACCCTGCTCCCACAGCTCTCCTCCAACCCTCCGCTGGCCGCCACCATGGCCAAACAGCAAATTCCAGAGCAAACCTCGCTTTCTGCATTTGCCCTGAAGACAAGCACCAGTCACCATGGATGGAAGGGCAGCGGGGACACCAGAGCTCCTTCCGCAGCACTGGTGCCGAGCCGGCAGCCCTCCCAGCACAGCGCCCGCCTGTGACATTGCTGCGGCGTGCCTTGCTGTACACGGAGCTGTGGAGACAACAGCAGCCCTGCTACAGTGAGTGCATCAAAACTTCAAAATATCAGTATTGGGGAAGGGAAATCTCTGGCATTTCACTGCAGTACTTTTCCATCGACTCCTGCCTTGTGCTTCAGAGGTGTGCAGGGAGGGATGCCCAGGCAGGGAGGGATGCGCAGGCAGGGGGGGATGCGCAGGCAGGGAGGGATGCGCAGGCAGGGGGGGATGCGCAGGCAGGGAGGGATGCGCAGGCAGGGGGGGATGCGCAGGCAGGGAGGGATGTGCAGGCAGGGAGGGTTTTGCAGGTAAGGAGGAATGCACAGGTAGGGAAGGATGTGCGGGCAGGGAGGGATGTGCAGGCAGGGAGGGCTTTGCAGGTAAGGAGGGATGTGCGGGCAGGGAGGGATGCACAGGCAGGGAGGGATGTGCAGGCAGGAGCAAACCAGGGCGTGCATAGCTGGGGACAAGCTATTTGTGTGCAGCCAGAGCAGCAGGGAAGACATGGCTTCATCTTCCGACAATTTCACCCGTGTTCGGGTTCACGCTGGGTTCATTTTGCCCTATCACCCTGGACGAGATGGGGAGAAACCCTCACTCCCCCCCACCAGTGAGAGGGAATTTGGGCTTTAATGAGGCCCTGGCTGGAAGCAGCAAATGGACCAGTTTTTCCCTTTTAATTTCATCAGGAAATCTTTGCTCTTGAAGGCTGAGTGACAGAGTGAAAGCCAAGAAGTCACCTGGGAGGGACCTGAACCGATGGGCACAAAGCCCCTGGAACCCTCTCCTCCCGGCCATTCTCCTCCTCTGCTCTCCCAAACCACTCCTGGGGGCTCAGGGTCAAGGACACCCCAAAACCACCCTGTCCCCATCCCACCCCCTGCCTCTCAACCTCCTCGCAGCGGGGACAGACTGGAAATTGTGCCACCAAAGCCATTAGTCATGCAGGGAACGTCACCCTGCAGCGGGACTCATCCCTCCCCTGTAAATAACTCCTTCCCGCAGCCTCACTCGGAGGATTATTTATATCTGCCATAAATCGTCCCCAGCAGGAGAGCGATGGGCAGCCACGACCCGCTGGAGAACACCGCGGCGTGGGGGACATTGCCCTCCACAAGATGTGCTGGAGTGGCTCCGGGCTGGAAAACCCTTGGGCCAGGCCTGGGGTCCGGGGTCTTGGGGTTCAGGGCTGAGCCCACCTGGGATGGATGCTCTAAAGGAAAAGCCTGTAGTGCTGCCAGGCTTTGGGGACCCCCAACCCCAGGTTAGTGGTGGGTTTGGGGATATGTGGGCATGCCGAAGGGTCCCTCCAGTGCTGGCACTGCTGGGTCACCCCCACTGCACACCGTTCGGGGGCTGCTGCTGGGGTCTCCACTGGGGTTTGGAGCTGGCATTGTCTCTTGGAGCCAGGAGTTTCATCTCCTTGGTCCCTTCGTGCCCAGATGTTTTCCTCGTTGTGGCACCGCGGGAGATGTAGCTGTTACACCAGCCAGAGAGCGGGTCCAGTGGGGCAGTGTTCACCAGCTGGGAATGAGTTCCCTTCCCTTTAAATGCTGTGCCTCGAAGCTTTTATACACCCGTGCCTTCTGCAAATTAGAAAAAAAATAGGCGTGAGAAAAGGAATGAATATTTAAATGGTCAGAAGCCCATTTGGCCTCTCATAAACATCTATATCGCGGAGCGGTTTCTCGGTGAGCAATTTGCGTTTCGGTACGAGGCGAGCGAACGTGTGCGAGCAAAACCCAGCTTTTGTTTCTGCCTCCTGTGACCAAGGCACTGTGCAGCCTTCCCATCTTTTTCCAGCAGCCTCCCAGCAAATCGTCCCTCTCCATGGCCCATTAAAGCCGTTAATCAGCCACCTCCGTGGCTTGCAGGAACCAAAACACAAACAAACCCCACCAAGGCGTCAGGAGGACCCAGCGCTGGGTTTGGGCAGCTAATCCTGCTCTTGGGGGTTCGGTGCGATGGGGGTCCCAGCAGTGCCTCGGTGCAGGGATGAAGATGCTCCCCACGGTGAGGCAGGAGGGCACGTCCTCCGCGGAGCTGTGCTGGGACCAGGGCTGGGGACAGGCTTCTCCCCAGGAGCAAAGCCCATGGCACAGGGCATGGGCACGTCCTGCTGATGGCAATGGGGAGGGATGGAGGTCAGGCAGTTTCATGGGGCTGCATCCCAACCAGGTTTGGATCTGCCCTTCACTGGGCTCCCAGCTCACAATCGGGGAGCGATGGAGAGGCTCGGGCTGGCAGGGTGGGATCCAGCCCAAATCCTGCCCAAGCCCAGCCACTGTGGGGGGAAGCAACAGGGGGGCTACAGGAGAGATGGGGGGCTCTGGATCAGGGGTGGAGGAACAGGATGAGGGGGAATGGTTTTGAGCTGAAAGAGGGGAGATTGAGGAAGTTTTTCCTGTGCAGAGTTGAGGCAGTGGCCCAGGGTGCCCAGAGAAGCTGTGGATACCCCATCCCTGGAGGGGTTCAAGGCCAGGCTAGATGAGGCTTTGGGCAACCTGGGCTGGTGGGAGGTGTCCCTGCCCATGGCAGGGGGTGGCACTGGATGGGCTCTAAGGTCCCTTCCAACCCAAACCATCCTGTGGTTCTACGAAGCAGAGGCTTGACTCTATTTATCTTCTCCAGTAGAGGATGGAGAGGTGGTGTCAGCAGCACAGCAGGTCCCCAACCCATGCGCTTGTCCCCAGCCAGCAGCCCGCACCCCAGCAGAGTGACAGGTAAGCAAGTAAAATCCAGCTCACACCGATGCTTTACACCGTGATGTCTCCAGGAGTCTGGACCCTCAGCCCCAAACGAGCGGCTAATGAGAGCCTGCGATCCAGGAGTGCCCACGCAGGGGGCCAGCCCCTCCACACAGCCCCAGCGCCGAGGAGGGGACGGCTGGTTTAGTCAGCCCTTCATGCCGAAGGATTAACAGCAGCAATCTTGTTCCCAGCCAACCTCCAGATGATACAACATAATAAGAGATATAACAGCCTCTCGGAAAGAAGAAAGTTAGAGTTCCCACAGCAACCGTAACTCAGCCATATTACACATATATATATATTAAGGCATAAATTTAACAACATATATTTTAATACAAAATACCAGCAATGCACACGGGGACAAATAACGGCGGTGGAGGGGTCCATAACATTTGGCTCTCCCCACTTCCCGCTGCTTGAATCTCACCAGCGAGGAAGATGATACCACTCCTGGTGCAGACCCCCTTCCTCCCCCTCCCCTATTTTGGTCCAAGGTGAGCGCAGGGACACACAGGGACCTGTCTGCGTGCACGGACACCCCACCCATGCACCTACGGGTGCTCACCCACGTGCATGGACGTGGTGCAATGTATGGAAAAGCCACAGAGCGTCATAGCGCATCTCACGGGGCACCAACAGCAAACGCGCTGGGATGCGGCAAGGATTCCTCCTGTCGCTCATCAGGCTGAATGCAGAATGAGAGCCTTTCAACGGATTGCTGGGGTTTTTTTCATCTATCTGGTGGAATTGCACAATGGGGATATAATTCTCCATTCCGCTTTATGAAATGGCTCAAACCCAGGGCGTTTCAGCTCATTTTGCCAGCCGTCTTCTGGACGCCAGCAGCAAAGCATGCGTGATGCATTGCCCGCTCATGTCACACAGGTTGCTCCTGTGACTTGCAGGGGATAACGGCAGCGGCAGGAACAGCAAACACTGCGTGGGCAAGCGCCGAGCTGGCCGCTGCCTCTCGGGGTCCCTCACAAGTGGGGTTCCCCCACTCAAGTCCCCTGCAAAGGGAGCGGTGCAGCCAGTGGGACACATCCTGCCCCCCCCCAGCCCCTCCAAGCCAATCCTAGAGAAAACAATTCCAACCAGGGAAAGAGGGGGGTTAATGCACATCAAAAGTCCCTGAGCATCAGCGTGATGATGTGTCCCAGCTGTGCCTGGGGATCCCAGNCGCACATCAAAAATCCCTTCGAGGCTCTGAGCATCAGGGTGCTGATGTGGCCCAGCTGTGCCTGGGGATCCCAGCACTGGGGCAGGTGGGTGCTAATGGGAGGAGCAGCCTCGTTGGGGACCTCCCCCCTTAGCTGGGGGGTGCATTTACACTGACCTCTGGGGAGGAGGGGGCTTTGCTCTGTGCCCACCAGCCCTGCTCTGTGGGTATAGTTCCTGGGCTTGGCTTTTGCTCTGGTCTGTTGCTGTGGGCTGGTGATTCCTAGGCTGTGGGGCTTGCTCTGCTCATCCCCTCCAGGTACTGTGGGTCTGCACCTGGGGGGGCTCTGCTGCTCTGCGAGGGGGTCCCTGAAGCAGGGAGATGTCTGTTTCTAGTGTTTTATGTGGCTTTATATCATCTTGATATTGCACGAGCAGGAGCTGAACTCCTGGCTGCAGCTATGGGTGATGCTGCCCGAGTGTCTGTGGGATGAGCGTTTACATTTGCACTTAAATGAGTTTACTTAATTGCATTGTCCCCTAAATGGCTGCATGATGGGGAGGGCTGGTCTGGGCTACGATGCTTTGTGCTGCTGTGTCCCCTCCCCTGAGCTCCAGGGGAGCTGGGACCTCTGCAAGCCTGAATCTTGCACTGCCTGATCAAAAAAAAAAAAAATATATATATAGGTGCGTGTGCAGTGTTTACAAAGCAGTCCCAGTTAATCTCTCTATCTAGCCAGGGCTTTAGGATGTCCTTTCAGCAGGGATTTGTAGAGTTTGCTACAGTTATCTCCTAAGAATGCATTACCTGGGGTTTCGGATGAATAATGTAGGTCCTTGTTCAGCAACTTACTTACAAATGTTGAACCTTAAACTGCTGCACTCAATGGATCTACTTGTGTACTTAAAGTTAGGCACAGGCTTAAGTGCTCCGCTAAATCAGGGCCTTATAGCCCGATCTGGCATCCCTAATAAGCCTGCTGATATAAATAGCAAGCGGCATTGATCCAAGGGTGCGTTTGCCTTGGTCAGTGCTGCATCCTGCAAGACAAACGCTGACAGTCGCGGCAACAGAGCCGAAGCGTCCCTGTGGCTGTGCTCTGGGTGTCCTCGGCGGCTGCGTGGCACCGGGTGAACCCAAAAGCACCGCTGCTCCTGGCCGTGGGTCTGCTGTGCAATCTGGGGGCTCTTCATTGTAAACCCAGCTCTGAGGAGGGGAGGTGGTCCTCCTCCCTGGAGGTGATGGATACGTGTGTCAAGAGCCCTGCCTGGGGCAGCAGAGTTGACCCAAGGGTTTGGTGCTGGGAAGGGGATGGAAAAGCTGGAGCATTAGTGCTGCTGGCTGCGCAGGACCGGGAGCTGGCTGTCCCTGGGGGTCCCTCGGTGCTGTGCCCTGCTCTGCCAGAGGAGGACAGGGCTCTCCGGGAAGGGTTTCAGTGCTGGAGTTGGGCAGGTGTGCTGTGGACCCCTTGGGCAGAGCTTGCAGGGGTGAAATCCCAGCTCTGCTCCCCACAAAGCCCCATGGTGAGGGGAGCCCGGCAGCGGGTCCCCCACCTGCCACTGGCCCTGCTTTGGCTGGTGCTGCAGAACTGATCGCTGGGCTCGCTCTGATGCAACATCCCAACCGCTGGCAGCTTCGCCCCCGAGGGCTGAGATAAATAAATGGGAAGTGCCAAAGACCCCCCTTGGATGTTCCTGGCTCCATGCCCTCACCTGAGCCAGGGCTGGGGCTCTGCCCAAGTCAGCGGGAGCGCGATGTGAAATACTTCAGTCTTGTCAAAAGTCATTTTTGATTTTTTTTTTTTTTTTTTTGCTCACGCATGCAGCATGTGTGCTGCCAATGGCATGGCACAGGCAGAGGGACCCTGGGAGCGGGAGGGACCCATCTCAGAGCCCAGCCCACGGGCACAGAGCAGAGGCAGTGTTTCAGCAGAGATCTAATTAGCGGCTCTAATTAGCCCTGATTTCCTCATCACCTGCAGGTCTCAGCTACTGCTCAGGCTGCACTGCAGAGCTAAAGCACCACAGGGCACACATGGGAGGGGGATCCCCAGAATATAAGCACCCTGGGACAGCACAGCCCTCCTCACCCTTGCCTTCCCACATCCCTGCTTGTCCAGCCCTGCTGCGGGGACACCGGCGGGTGCAGGTGAGCAGGCGGTGAGGGAGAGGAGCACTGATTAAACTCTTCTCTAACCCCCGCTGTGCTTTGGCTGGTGGGGAGCTGCTCCAAGGGGAATAGAGAGTCATGGTGGAGCAGAAAAATGAGGGCATGGGGTAGAGGGGCAATAAGGCATAAAATCACAGGTGGGCAAAAGAGGATGGAAAACACTTGTGAAAGTGTTGGAAAAGAGGGAAAAAGCTTTTTGGAAAGATGGAAAAGATGGAAAGAGGTTTGCTCTCTATTTTCTTTTTTTTTTCTCTGAGCAGCCCTGGGAAGTGACACTCCCAGGTCACAGCCAGCCCATCCCGCCTGGCACAGCTTGTCCCATCCAAGGAGCAAGAACCCAAGTCACATCTTTAGCTCAGACCTGTTGGGAAGTGGCTGGGAAAAGGTGGTTGGGATGCCCTTCAGGCAATATAGAGCAGGAGAAAACAAAGCCAAGCTTAAAGCATGTAGAGCCATCGTTAGCTTGTGGAGGAGGAAGGGTCTGTGCCCCCTCAGAGAGGTGGGTGGGCTCTGGCCATGGCACTGGGAGCCTGCAGGCAAAAGTCTTCCTCCCCCATTGCGCTTCCTTCCCCGTTCTCCGGAGAGGCTTGTACTTCCCCTGATTGCTCAGACAAATTCTTGTGAGCGAGGCAGCGGCTTTCCTCTTGTCTCTTGTAATTACTGTCCCAGCATTCTCCTTGAGAGCCACCATCTGCTACTCCTCCATCACCAGTCATCCCCCCCTCTCCCTGGCACAGCCCTTTCCCCAGAGAACGTGGCTAATGGTGCTGATGGTGCATCTCCCGAGGTCCCACGCCGCTCATTATGCTCGATCAGATCAAAGGCGGCTGCTCCATCGGCTGCTGCACCAGCCGTGTGCCCGGGGGGCTCTGCTGGCCCCCCGCCTTGGTTTTGGACTGGACACACTGGCCAAAAACTGCAAAGCCAGGCTGGTGCTCCTCACTATGGGCAACAGGAGCCGGGGACCCTCTAAACTCCTGCCCCCATCTCTCCATGCCTTGCCCAGCTGCAGGGGAACCCCAGGAGATTTTTGGAAGTCAGCTGGGGGGTGGGATGTCCCCAGGGTGCGGACGGGCAGATGGATGGGGACCAGAGCGGTGTGGGGCAGCTGGGAGCACTGGGGTGATGCTGGGTGATGTTTGGGGGTGTAACTGCTGAAACAAGCAATTCTGGGGTTAGAGACAAGATGTGTTTTGGAGAACTTTGGGGGTCCCAGGAGAAGCAGGGGCTGGGGTTTGAGTTGATGCCCTGGCAGCAGTGCGGGGGGGAGCAGCACAGTGCTTGGCTGCACCACCGTGCCCAGTGCTATTAGTCTCTTGCTTTTAATTAACAGCAAATGAGTCTCTGGGGGCCTATTGTCTCACTGTAGGAAACCAGAAAGTTTCATTGAAGTCAGTAGAAGTTACTTGTACCCTTAGGCAGAGGACTGTGGTCCTGGGAAGTTGCAAGGAGCCGTGATTTATGCCACGTGTCGCAGGCTCAACCAATGTTAGCGCTGCTTCTTGGTATAATTCAAAACTAAATGTACATTTATATAAAAAAATACAATAAAATGTGATGGGTTTACTAGGGGAGGGCGTGCGATAAATTTTTACGTCGAAGCTTCCAGCAGCCAAAGATGAAAAGCGTCTTCAGGAAAATCACTGCCATGGAGATAGGCTTTCATCCTGCTGGATCAGGTGGCTCATTTGTATTTTTAAGGAATCTCATTAGAGCATTAAATGATCTGCAAAGGGCAAAACATCGTTTTTTTCAGTGGCTCTGGTGCTGGCTGAGCTTTGACCCACCACCAAGCAGGGGGTGGTGGCCTCGCAGTCCCCAGCACAGGCTGACCCCGCTGAGCCTGGCTCTGCCCCGCAGCCCTGTCCCCAGCCTGTCCTCGGAGCCAGGCGAGAGCGCTCATTTATTCATGCTGGTAAACATCCTTCTAAAAGCCCCTATAAAACTGATTTCCTGTCTGTTAATCAAAATTATTGTCTACGAAAATATTCGTGCACCTCCTCCAGAATTTATCCCGAATTTTCAGCTGTGGATTTATGTCCCTGTGTCCGTGGCTGAGCTGGGTGCCACTCACATGTCCTCTCTGGCTTTGCATCGGTGTGTCCATGGTCCCAATCGCCAAACCCCATGTGCCAACTCCCTGCAGGCAGCCTCCAACCCTCCGGGCTGGGAAACCCAGCTCCTGGCGTGTGCTCCCGTGGTCCTGCCGTCCTCACTTCACTCACTCTCACCCCAGAGCTGGCGCAGCTCTCCCCTGGTGAGAGCATCTGCTCGCCCATCTGCGCGGCTCCGAGGGGGCTTCCCGGGCTCCGGGCCACCCTTCTGCTCCAGCACCCCCCCCAAATCCCACACCAGGACTTTGTAGGGCAATTGTATGCTCCAAAGGAATGATTTTTTAAAAGACAGCCAAGCATGTTACATTAGAAATTCTCCAACTGTTCCCAGGCCAGAATAAAATCTCCACCTGAAGCCATGGATGTGTTTGAATGCAGCGTTGCAGGTTTTAAAACCAATTGAGAGTTGGCGAGAATGGCTTCAGCGTTTACAAGCTACGAGGCTGACGGTATAAAGGAAGAAATAAAATGCTCAGGACAGCAAGCGAGGAGTGATTTTGCAGATATGTGTCCCTTGAGCAGCATTTCAAGGACATCCAGCAGCACTGAGGCTGGAGCAGCCCCACGGGGTCCTGGGGACCTTCTGCAGAGCGAGGATGCACCGAGGGGATGTGTCCGCAGCTGGGATCAGCCTGGCTGTGAGGAAACCCTCTGCAATGAGCCCAAAAATTGCTCCCATTCATCCCAGTTGGTACATCTCCAGCAAGCCAGGGCCACTGCAGGAACCAGCCTGGTGGGGCCAGGAGAGGCGTGGGGAGGGAGCTGACCCACCAGCCTCTGTGATATCTCCATTATCCTCTGCATCCCCAGTTCCCAGCAGCACGCGGTAAATTCCCATGAAAGTTTCCGATTCATTATTTTATAAGAAGATTGGTTTTCACAAATGAGCAGCTTTTAAAAACATCTGAGTGTACGTAACCAGAAACTTCTGAACTTAGCCAAGGTTGGACGGAAAATAAAGGTGTGCGGCTGCTTGGCTTGCACACATACTATATTTTTGAAAAAATGAGTCATTCACAGAGAGTTATCCCTGTCCCTGCACAAGAAGGACTTGCAAAATTTGTGAAGTGCTCGGTATTTTTTATGAACTGTTTCTTGTGAAGAAAAAGCTTGGCAGGGGAGAGCCTTACCTGTCCATAAATGAGCAGACAAATTAAAGAAGATGTACAGTCTTCTTTTTTTCTTGCTACATTCAACCCAGCTCATGCTTTTAAAATATTTGGGGGTGCAACAGTTCTCCAGGCAGGGAGATGTGAGTGCCAGGCGTGAGGCTGACTCTCCTCCATCGCATCGCTCGGGTCCCTGCCCTGCATCTCGAGCAGCAAAGGGAGCAGCATCGCTGTCATTAGCTGCTGAAGCGCAGACTGATGGAGCCTGGACCAAGGGCAGGATCATTTCATACGTGGTCTGGATCCTATATTTTTCCGCTGGCTTTTGCTCCCAGGCTCTGTGACACTTGGCTTTGGCAGCCTTTGCCCTCTAAACGTGCTCCTGGGTTTCACACCGCGCGGTCACCGGCGCTGCCCGCTGCAAAGCTCCGTTAAACAGCGTTTGAGCCTCTCATTAAAACGGGGGAGGAGGCTGAAAAAAGGAACTTCAATTAACAGAGGTGAAAGTTAAAACATCAAGAAAAGCTTTTAATTGAAGAGCAGCCCTGCAGGGAAATGCAAAGGCGAGGAGCTTGTTTGGCAGTTTTACAGATGGTGATAATGTCACACTTTCTGGAGAAAGGAGAGGATTGAAAAAAAAAAAAAGCTATCTGGGGAGCTGGGGTGGTCAGGAGCTTTGAAAGAAGTAGGATGCACACAAAAGGAATGAGAGGGAAGGGAGAAAGTGCTGCTGCATGTTGGCAGTGGGGTCCTCGCCACAGCTTGCCTCCCAGGGACAGACCTGTCCCTGCCACCTGGCACCCTGTGCCCCCAGCCAGCACCCCGGTCCTGGGGCGCAGCAGCACTCCTCGGAGCTGCCCACCTTGGCCAGCACACGGAGAAGCCGCCTTTGTCCCACTGAGTGTGTGCGAGTCCCCAGGCTATGGACCAGTTTCCCCTGTTTAACTCAAAATGTTAAGAAAAAAAGCAATTTCCTATAAATCACATCACATTGCCGTGCCTGCTGCATCCCCTCTGGGCAGCGGGGACCCGGGGGAGCGGGGCTGCTCCTCCAGCCCTGCAGGTCTTCTCTTCCCCATTTTCATCTGACTTGGTTTCTTCTCCTCTTTTCTAACTTCCAGAATTCTAGCTGCTTTTTTTTTCTTGCCCCCATTTCCCCATCTTGCCCCTGGGGGTTTGCCCCGAGTCAGGAGACAGCCAGCAGTAACGTTTTGCACAGAACTGCTTTCCACGTCTCTCTGGTTTACGACCTGGAGGAAGAATTAACGGGAGGTTTGAATCCCCCCCTCTACATCCTGAGAAAAACCATCCCCAACCCTCCCTTTGCAAGCCGGGTGGAAATAACTCGGCTAATTCTGTATTTTGCCATTGCTGGATTTTGGTGAGCTCAAATTTTTGCTTGCAAGGTTTCATCGCTAATAATTCATAGGATCACAGAATGGTTTGGGTTGGAAGGGACCCTAAAGCCCACCCAGTGCCACCCCCTGCCATGGGCAGGGACACCTCCCACTAGCCCAGGTTGCCCAAAGCCTCATCCAGCCTGGCCTTGAACCCCTCCAGGGATGGGGCATCCACAGCTTCTCTGGGCAACCTGGGCCAGTGGTTTCCTGGTGGGCTCTCCGCGTTTGCTCCCAGATCATTGATCACCGCTCCCAGGAGACGTTGTGCTTCCCAGGACAGAGTTACGATGGCTCTTGCCCATGAGCTCAGAGCTCCCAGGAAGCAACCAATATTTTATTTTCTTTTTTAGGACACGATCACCAGGGCTGGATGTCTCTGGTTAGGAGCACGCCGGCACTGCTCCGTCCCTGTGCTCGCTTGCTCACACGCAGAGCACAAAGCAGCGTGGACTCACCAGCGGAAAGCACCTCGACAAGCACAAGGTACGGCTCAAGCCTGGCTTAATCAGCCCCGGGAACATAAATACTCCTGGAGGAGGGAGTTACGGCCGTGAAGGTCCCATTGCTCTTGAGATTCCCCGAGGTTTCATCTCAGCTCTGAATTAGTGGGAAGGGTCAGCTGCCATTCTCGTTAGAAAGATGCTTCTCTGAAGGGCACCTCACAGCGAGGAGGTGGAACCCTCGAGCCGCTGAACGGAGGGGTGTGCTCCCTTTGGCAGCTCTGGGGCTGGGTTTTCTTTAATATCCCAGGGAACTGGGTTGCAAGCAGGGGCATGATAAAAATGGGAGGTTTTACCAATCTGATCCTGTGCTGAGAACCACAAGATTGATGGAGAATAACACCGAAATGACAGAAATCTCAGGGCAGGGTGGGAGCCCAATCCAACACTGGATTTGTGGCAAGTCAAATTTTAAGTGATCCTTTCCCTAAAAGCCTTTTCTAGGTTTCATGCTCATTAAACCGAGGGAGGAGACCTCCACATCCCACCAAAACTAACCAGTCCGGCTCATTTCTCAAATTCTGGCTGGCATATGCGTTACAGCAAGATGCTGAGGAACAATCTGCAGCTGGGGAGTTATTAGCAAAAATTATTCGATAATAAGGAATAAACTTGAGAAACTTCAGCACTTGTTGGCTGATCACACGGAAAAAGAAGAGAACTCGGTGCCTGAATTATTTGTGATGAGTTAATTATGCCGGCAAAGGATGATGGAAGATAGGAACAGCAGTCAAAATCTTCTGCCTTTTTCCACCTACGCGTTTTTCTTAGATCCACTCAAAATGAATGTGGTGTTCAATATCAGACCCTCTCAAGTGCCAGGTGACTCTGAGCCTAAACAGTTTTTGATTTACTACTGTCCAGTAGTACTGCGCCTTATTTTTTTCTATTTCTCCAAGATGTAAATCAGGTGGGAAGTTAAAGGCTTTGCTAATCCAAGGTCCTGCTCCTGCAGGGGAGGTGACAGCCCTCCCTAGATAACCCTAAACACCTCAAGATGGGACAGAGCTTGCACCTGGTAAGACCAGCCTAGAAATTAGGTGGTCATACAAAACCAGAAAGCACAATGCAAAGCCCAGGAGGTGGTGGGAGGGGAAGATGAGGCACAAAGACCATGAGCTGTGAGCTCCTGGGGACATTTGGGGTTGGGAGATGTGAGGCCAGGAGGATCATCTCCCCTTGGGGCTGAGCTTGGTGAACCGAACGTCCCTGCAGCCCTGAGTGGGTTTGTCCGTGCTCAGCCCCTCGGGACTGGCACTGGGGTGGGTCCCTTCCCAGGTACTTGCAGGATTGACACAACTCTCATTTTCCTGGAGACTAAAAACTGCACATCTCACGGGAAAGCTGCTCTCCCGAGAGACTTCCCACTGAATCTCGCACATCCCAGGGGGCTGCAGAGCACCCAGCAAGCTCCGGTGTGTGTAGGCTAAGCGAAATCCAGAAGCACACAGGGTATTCCCCACAGAGGGTGCATTACTCGCTCTTGTGCACACAGCAGCTACCGTTCGAGCAGAGATGAAAACCCTGCAGGGATCAGCGCACCTTTAATTAATGGCAATTTTGCAGAAAATACTGATGTCCAAAATGACCCTGTGAAGAATTGAGGCATGCTCTCCCGCTCTGGCTTTTTAATCATATGCATCAGGATTTATTGAGACATCCAGGCTGTGTTTTCTGAGCTTTAGGAGGCTCTTTCTATTACAAATCCATGGATTTTTATGCATTTGGTAATGGATTTCTGATGGAATATTGAAAGTAGAAAGAAGCCAGTAGCGGGGACTCTTCAGGGCATCACTCTTGACACCTAGAGAGGAAAAAAAAAATGGAGAGGGAAAAACTTAATGAAAAAATATATTTGTATAAACAATCAATGAAGATCGCGTTTGTGTGTTAAACAACCACCTTGAAATTGGTCTGTCTCAAAGGACTGAGCAATTGCAGACTACCTTAGCATGAATGATTTATGACATTCATGAACCTGGCAACTGCATCAGTTTTCCTAAACCTGGCAGCAAACACCACCTGCATATTAAGTGAAGATTTATGATTTATAAAACTCACCTCATTATGCAGAGGAACATGAATTGTCTTATGTGTGCAGTCTATAACTCTCGGGACAGATGAAAAGGCAGCTATGACACACAATTTATGTGTTCTTGCTGCTGAAGTTGGTGAGGGGAAAAGCAGGCAAAATAACTAGGTCTTTAACTCGCGTATTTTCAAAGCTGTCCACGTCCTTCTCCCTCCCCCCAGAACGATGCTGTGGCTAAAATTGACTGCTCCCTTAGAGCGGGGGGAAAAAAAAAAAAAAAAAAGCCTTGCAAAGATTAATGGTGGAGGTCATTTGAATCAATGCGCTAAATGATGCCCTCCCTCCAAAAAACACAGGGATAGGAAGCCTCTGAGATGCCTCCATGGAAATCACACGCTTGGTGTTGAGCTCATTGCTTGTATTTTTCCCCACCCTGTCCTTTTCTGATCTTTCTCATCCAAGGACACAGATTTCTGGCTTCAAGGAGAGAAGAGTTTTGGTCTCAAAGAGACTGAAATGTGCCATGCAGTTAGGTGTGGAGCTCACGTCCCCCAGCAAGGACTGCAGCAGAAAGCACGTGAGCCCAGGGTGCAGCTGGTTTCCCTCATTTGGGGTCAGGAGAGCATTCAAGAGGCTTGAAAACAGACAGGGTTGACAGACTGAAAAACAAGTGACAAGATCCAAGGAGAAAACACCCCAGGGCAGAATTTACCCCTGATGTACCGCATGAGTTTGCATGAATTGTGGTGTGTGGGTCTCATTTCCTCATTTGCTTAAAAAAAAAAAGCCCAGAGAGCAGATGCTGGTACAGTTTGACAGGTTGGGGGGCTGCTGGGGGGTCCTGGAGCTCCCTGGTTACTGCTGAAAGCAGTTCCCCTTTCTGCCCAGGGCACCAGAGGACACAGATGTCCCCTCCTTCACTGCCCTGGCTTGGGCAGGGCTCCCACAGACCGGAGAGGGGTGTCTGTGCAGTCCCCAGGCTCCTGGTGTGCACCTGTGGAACGGCTGCTGCAGCAGGGCTGGGACCCTCATGGGGACAGCAGCACAGGGGCTTCGCTGCTGGGGGCCAAGGTGTGATGCCCGCTTGCCCCACCAACCTCAGGCTGCTCCTGATCTGGCCGTAGGTCACAGGCAGGACCCAGGGGTGCAACAGGGACATCAGGCTCCCTCTGTACCTCCTGCTCTGTAGCAGAGCTGCCATGCGCAGGTGTATCTGCTCCAGCACCTCCCCTGTGTCCTCGTTGGAGCCGGATCCTTTGGAAAGAAAGAAGGGATGTGACCTGAGGGCAGCAGTTGAGAGTGCAGTCATCTGAGCTGGCCCCTCGGCCGTGCAGCATGTTGCTAATTACACCCAGGGGTTTTGGCTTCTCCTGCAGGAGAACATGTGTGAAGACTTTGGGTCTGTAATTGGCTGCAGTGCTACTTAAATCAACTGAAGCCCTCTCCATGCCTGGCTGGGCTGCTTGTGCCCACCTTGTTCTGCAGTTGTCTGTGCAGAAAATTGGCTCAGGAAAGCCAGCCTGGTGAAAACCAAAGGGGTAGAGAGCCCTCTGGCAACCCAGGTCCCTGCAGCTTGCCAACTGAGCTCCACCTGCCCCCAGGTAAGCGGGGGCTGCGGGAGCTCTTAGAGATCACAACATGAAGTTCTTGGATGTGTCCCCCTCCTTCACCAAGGAGGGGGCTGGCTTGTGCCAAACGTGTCTGTACCCTGGCATGATGATGAGGCTTGGCTGAGCGGGAAGGCTCGGCAGGAGGTGAGGAGCTGAGGCTGGAGGCAGTCAGGATGTACTCTCATGCTGCTGCCTGGGGGGACACAATTCACTGTTTATTTTCTGCAGTAAAAACCTGCATTGAGGCTCTTCAAAATATATGTTGGTGCTGCTGGAAAGGAGAGAGTCAGGAATGTGAATGATTTTATGTTTTCCTCCTTTGTCGTCTTATTGCCACGGTAGCAGAGAAGGAACATTTCTTCTAAGCACAAATCAGGAATCGTTTTTCTCCTCAAATGTTCCCCTTTTGTTTCACACCTGTCTCACGAGGCTGATTCCAAAGTGAAATTGTTGTAACTGTACATATTAAATAATTTGCAGGCTCTACCTGGGCCGGCTGTGTTGGCAGCAGCAGATCCAACAGGAGCTTCCTGGCACAAGCCCTGCCAGGCAGGGAAGAGTCTTTCTCTCCTGGCTCGGTATTCAGACAGCACAAAGCAAAGCGTGTTTGCACAGAGGAGCTGCACGAGGTCCACGGCATTGTAGCTGACAAAGGAAAGGACATGTATTTAGGAACTAACAAAGGAAATAGCAAGTATCCATCAATGGAGTGATTTATATTGTTTTCAGAATAAAAAGCTTTATTCTTTCTCAACAGACAAAGATGGTGCCTTGGGAAATACACACTGGCTGGGGAGCTTTGCATCCTCCAAGGTGCACGGGGAATGGGAAGGGAGGGTTCCTGGGTGGTGGGTACACATCCAGAGAGCAGGTTAAACTGGCACGGGTAAACGGATAGCGGGCAACGGGCACTGTGAGGAACTGGCTCAGAGGGAACAGTGCAGGAACACACCCTCGTGATGGCCTGGAGCAGGGAGTACTGAGCGTTCTACGTTCCCACGGCTGTAAATTTGGTGACTCTGCAAATACCAGAGAGGGCAAAAAGAGCGGAGAGGCTAGCAGCGAGGGAGAGATTAATACCAGCAGAGGCATACGGGTCACAAGGGGGTGATCCTGCCAAAGCCATTTAATGAGGGAGAAATTAGGGAAGCAGAAATTAGGCAACACATTTGGGTCTCGCGCTGGGATGCCAGAGAGTATGTGGGAAAGTGGATGAGTCTCCAGGCTAGAGAAGACTGCCGTGTGCTGGAAAACCCCACTGTGAGCCAGAGGAGAGGATGAATCCAGCCTTGCTCAGCAAAGGGCAGAGGGGAGACTTGTGCCCATACACGTACAATGTGAACCCTTAATGGAGGGGTCCCCAGGGTCTTCCCCTGCCTGCGAGGTCAGCTGGCTGAGCCCCAGCAGCCTTCCCACCATGGCCCAGCTTGGCTATGGGTGACCTTCATGCCAGCCTGTCCTCTCAGCAGGGCTGAGACCAGCCTTCAGAGCTGCAGCATCCTTCTCCAAACCACTCTCTCTTTGTACCTCAGCCACTTCAGAGCAGGGTAAAAAAAAAAATCTGCAGAGTACAACATCTGGAAGTTTTCATTTGTAATGCACTAATTGCTCTCATTATTATGGTTCCTGGAGGCACCTCTGATCCTTATTACAGCTGCTGCAATCGTGTAGGGGTGAGATGTGGTTTGCTGCTCCCTCTGGTCGCCTGCATCCTTGGCTGAGTGACAGGTCTGCGCCACATGCACTGTAGGAAGAAGGTCTGGTGAGTTGCTGGCAGACCCACAGGCAGCCTTCACAACTGCCTTGTTGCTGGTTGTTGCTTCTGTGTTCCTTTCTGATTTATTTTGTGTTGCTCTACAGGCTGATGCTTGTTGCCAAGCCCAACTGGAATCATGGAGGTGAAGCCAGGGAAGCCTGGAAGGATGCTATGGGGTTGACAAGCTCGGTGTTGAGTGCCCAGCCCAGACCCTCCTGTCCCTGCTGTGATACCCCTGAGATTATTACCTAGCCAAGCATCTGCCTGGTGGTTCATCACAACTCTGGTCATACAAACTATTAAATATCCAAGCCAAGGAGAAACACCGGCATCCCTTCTACCCCTGCAAACAGGAGGGCTTATTCTTGCCCTGCTGCCCTCTTCTCATCACTTCTGCACGCTGCAGGCTGCCTTTCCCCCCACCAGCCCTTCACCAAGCATTTGGGGAATAACCCTGGTTTCAAGTACCACTTTCTCCTCCTGCACACCGAGCGCGGTGGGGCTTGGTTTGTGATTCACCCTGACTCAGGGTGCAGACTGATGCCACGCTGCGTTTGATCCATCTCTGCTTTTTATACTAGACTCCATCTCCATGAGCAGGAAAGCAACTGAACTGCAGCTGTTTTGGCAGCTGCCTCGACGAGCCTGTTCACACTGGGTCACTGAAAGTCATGCCGTCATCGCTCAGGGTAACTTCAAGGCACCTGGAGCCAGAGAGCAGGAGCTGCCATAAAATCCCTGCCAATGGGAAACGATGAAGGTGGAGAAGCTACCACAGAGCTCCCTGCGCGCCTTGTCACGCTGCCGGCAGCCCCAGCCTGCCTCGCACTGGCAGATGCCTCCAAACATGCTTCTTCCACTGAAAACTCTGTGTAACCTCCTTGCATTTTTGCCAGTTACAGTGACATCCTTCTGAGATAGATGCCTGCAGAGCTGACATGCAGCCAAGTGGCTTGAGGCTTTTGTAGGAAAGTAGTTACAGCCCCACTCTGCCCCTACAGGAGTCATGCAAATACTCCTCTGCTGATCTCCATGGGAGTGGGAACGGGACATCCCCATGGAGCCCTGCGTCTGCAGCTGCCAAAGGGCTGCCATGCTGCGAGACCAGCTTCTGCTGTGCTTCAAAGAATCCTCGCGTCTGGCAACAGTTAACAGGAAGGAAATTAATTGGGTCCCCACAGGGCAGCTCCTTTGCACCGTTTCTGTGTCGCTGTGTTGCAGGCAGCTGGCGCCTGGTCCTCGCTGCAGATTGTCCAAGAGGAATCCTGTCACCTTGCCCTGTAGTCCCCTCCCTGTCAGGTCCTCACAGTCTTTCCCCTTTCCCGAAGAAGGCTCGGGGGCAGGGAAATGCAGGCTCAGGGGCTGATCCTGCCTGATGCAGAGCATCTTCTCGGTCACCTGAAGCCAGCAAGCTGGAAGCTCTGCACCACTTTCAGGGGGTGCTCAGTATTTTAGCCCACAGCCTGGGCACTAAGGGGTACAGCCGTGCATTTCACCAGCACTATTGGCTGCATAGCACGATTTAGGGAGCAGAGGGGAACACGAGGCAGACTGCTTCTGAGGGATCAATGTGGGGAGGATGAAGGGGGGAGCAGAAGGTATAAAGGACGTTGCAGTTGAGGGCAGCAACTAAGAGCAATGTGAAGCCCAAAGCTGTGGCTCCCAGTGAGCAGAAAGGTGAACCTCTCACATTTCAGGAATGGAGACTGAACTTGACTGCTGGCCTTTCACTGGGGGTGCTGAGGGCCCTGGCTTCCTGGAGTTTGCTGTGCTGGGAAGGTGGATGCACAGGCACTGGCACCTAAAGTCAGCCAGTCTCCAAGGTGCAGTGCCCAAGGCTGCTGCAGGTCACATCTGTCTTCTTACAAGAAGCCGGAGGGGGGATTTTGCGACCTTCAGAGGATTTCCTCTTTCTCTTGTTTTAACCGCCTCTGTAGAGACTGCTGAAACAGATCCTCCTGTTGCTGAAACAGATCCTCCTGTTGCTTTGTCAGGAGCTGTCAGAGCAGCTCCTGTCTCAGCCCAGGGTGAAGGGGTTCTTTGCCGCAGACAGGCCAGCCTGCCTTTCTCACCGCGGAGATGACAGGTGAGCAGGAGGAGCAGCACAGACAGAGCTCCTGGAGACCCGTTTCTAAGCGTGTTAGTGTTTTAATTGCAGCTTTGCCGATACTTGGGGAGTTTTCAGTGATGTGAATTAAGCTGTCATTCGCCTAGGTTTACGATTCACAGGAGAAGCCTGAAAGCAGCGCTAGCACGGCTGGCTGCTGCCCCTTTCTGGTGATGGGAGAGGGTGACACTGGTACATACCCTCCTGCCTTTTGTGTGCCACACAGAAACGATCTGAGGGAACGGTTATCATGGGTGTGTGCTAATCCTGGCTGAGTTATACTGGCCAGCATTTACTGGGCCCAGCACTGGCTCCTGACCCCCCAGAACAAACTCACTCAGGCAGCAGTGGGCAGAGCCATACCCTGCCTGCTGTTCCCCACACCTGCAGCACTGGTGGGGAAAAGCGGCCACAGGCCCCGCTGCCCGGAGAGCTGGTGCTGGGTGAAGTGAGGAGCTGTGGAAGCTCAGCAGTCTCTGACAAAGCCCAAGGCAGCCTCCTGTGAAGCAGGGAGCACACCTGAGCACGCCGTGGTGGAGCACCAGCGCTGGGCTGCATGCTTTTGATTTCTAGAGGCACTTAGCTGACTGTGCCTTTGGGAAAGGCCATAAGACTGGCCTGACTGGGGAACCAAGCAGGACGCCCTGTAGCCAGCAGGGCCTGGCCGTGCCTCCAGCCGTGCCTCCGGCGCTCCTGGGAGCTGGGCGCAGGCTCGGGCCCTGCACTGGAAGGCCTAGGGCTCACTCCCGCCGCAGGGGAAGGCCTCAGGGCGGGCCCTGTCCCACGTCCCCGGGCCCCAGGGCCGGTTTCAGCCGCAGCAGGGCTCCCGGCCCGCCCCGGCCCCTCACAGCGCGCACCAGGGGACCGGCCCGGCGCGCTCCCGCCCGCGCAGCCGCACTGGGGAGCCTCGCGCGCCCTCTCTGCGCGCACGCGTCAGAGGGCGCCAAGAGCGCATGCGCACACCCTGTGTTGCTCCAAGGCCGCTGCAATCGCCCTGCGCTTTATCCTGTCCGACCTTGAGTGCGCGAACGCCCTTAGGACCCGGGCTGTTCTCCGCTCTGCCGGGGTACAGCGGGTCCTTCGGCGCTCGTGTCTCGCCCCGCTCCGCGCCGGCTGAGCTAGCGAACTCTCTCACGGTCTTAGGAAGGCAGCGCGCAGCCGTATTCCGGTGTTGCTCTCCGAGCGGAGCGCCGAGGGCGCGGGAAAGAATCAGGCCATCGTCAGAACAGCCCGCGCTAGGGGTCCTACAGCGGGATCTCACCCCCCCTCCGGTGCCCACGTGGGTGGAGATTTCCAGAAGAGCCGCGGCACCGCACGCGCCCTCGTCCCCCCGCCGGCCCACTCCGCCNTAAGGGGACGGGACAGGCATGAGGGGACGGGGGAGGCCCGGGACAGGCCTGAGGGGAGCGGGGAGGCCCAGGCGCTGAGGGGACTGAGGAGACTCGGGGGGCCTATGGGGACGGGGGGGAGCTGCTGTCAGCCTGCGGGTGCCCCCCACGGCAGGACGGGCCTGGGCCGCTGGCCGGCTGGTCTGTGTCCAGGCCCGGGTAGATTTTATTACGAAACCGGTGAATGGTGGTGGGAGGCGAAAGAGCGCCCGGGGGGACGTGTCCGTGCGCCTGGGTGTGCTTCGAAGGAAGTTTATGATATTCCTCGGTTCTTCGCCCCCTCGGAGTGCGGGTCTCTGTGTCCGACAGGCTGTTGGGCTGCTCCCACCAGGCCCTTGGCACCCTTACGGCTCCTGCAGCGCGGCGAGGCCGAGTGTCCTGCGGAGTTAGCAAGATATTCGTGTCTTGGTGTAGCCTTGTTTCTATAAAGTTGTTTTCTCAAAGCAGATAAAGGGATAATGGTTTCAGAGTTCTCTTTTGCGGTTGCAAAGTTATAGCCGCTGCAAAAAAACTTCAGAGTTGTTGCAAAATCTCGGCTGCAAATTCTTCCAGGGATGTAGTAGGTCACTTACTGCTGACCACAAATAAAGCTGTGAGAAGTGGGGTTAATGTTTATCTGCTGCTGTTCATTGTAAGCTGAAGGTTCAGAGTTAATTTACTGAAATGTCTTTTGCCTGGTAGCATATTCAAACACCATTTTGTGTGAGGGAAATAGCTCTGGTAACAAATCAGGGCTATGTGAGATTAATCAGTGTAGTGACTGGTTTTTATGGCAATCTGAATCTCTCGAATTCTTCCTTAGTTTGCACTTAAGTTTTTTAAAATAAAACATCGTGTCACTTCAGAAGTTATTTACCTTCAAAAGTCTTGGGTGGAAGATCACTTAATGTTTAAAACAGAGTTCTCATGGGAATATCTTTATTTTATAGACGTTCTGGAATGGCCTCAGTCAAAATGTTCTCAGAGCAGCATCCAGCAGAAAATATGCGTAAGTATTTCCTTGGTTTTTCATGTTTGATATTTATGTTAACTCTCTTCCTGGTACCTGAACTAATTATTGGAGTCATGGGTGGAGTAACGGAGTAAAACCAGCAAGATGAAATAGAAGCTATGTTTGTCACTTTTCTCAGGCTGTGTCTTTATCTCTTTACTTGCCTTTTTTTCCTGGGGGAACGTTTAAAATTGTTCTCTCACTGTCAGCAGCATCCACAAAATGGATTGTTGAGATTTGTTTGATTTTCAAAAAAAATTAAGAAATTGACAGAACAAATTGTTTTTCACAGGCATGAAACAAGAGGGACGTGTGACTCCATTGCACTACAGATAAAATTTATTTCAAACAACTCATGCATTTTAATCACTTGGGTTTTTTGTTGCTAGATAATGGGAGAACAGTAGCAGTTAGTTGTGTAACTTAGATGCTTCGTGGCTGGTGCTGATTCAGGACACAGAATGGGAAATCTGTTTGTTAGGAAAACTGCCTGGTTCTGGTTAGTACAGAGAAACCAAGCAGTTGCACGTTTCCAAGGTCACTGCTTTTTGTCAGCTGAGCTGGAGTTAGTGTGATTTAGCATCTTGGGGAGTGAGGAGGTGGTAGCCTGGTAATAAACAAGGCCCTGCTCTGCCTTCAGTGTGCTTGCTTCACCCCGGAACATGGCTTTGTTTGCAACACAAAACTATGGTTCAGGAGTTCTCTCTAGCCTTGAAAGGGGTAATACACACTTCCTAGAAAGAAGGAAGAGGTTCAGATTTGTCTTATGTAAGAACCACTCCCATTTTTCATAATTAAATCAGTTTTGTTGCTCCTCAGGATCAAAAAGATGGTTATCTTTGTCTTTGGCTCAGAGAACCCTGCGCAGGGGTTTAGTAATTTGTTGTCTTTGTGTATTCTTCTCTTCATGCTAAGCAGCGATAAGTAAAACAATGTAATTTATTAGTAGTATTTTGACTTGAGGTGGTTGTTTTCAAACATGTTTGAACATCAAATATAACCCAAAGCAAGTCCAGGAAACTTCATGGCTGTAGGGAAAGAATTAGTTACACCTTTGTTTTATGTCAAAATCTGAAGGGGTATGGAGAATATATGTAGTGTGGATTATTCTGGTGAAAAGTAGTGGTTTCTGTGTTTAAACAAGCAGGGGTTTAGCTCTAAGTGATCTAATTGAATACAGAGACACAAGGTTAAGTTCCTTTATAAGAGTCAGAGAACATCTTAGGTCAGAATACGGTGTGTATTTGCTTCAACATCTAGGGAAGAATCACTTTGTCCTGTCTTCAGGGTAGAAGGTTTTTTGGTTATTCAGTTATTTTCCTTCATTAGTAATTTTCTTTTTCCTGATAATATGTTTTACAGCTCAGAAGCAATTAAAGGTGCCGTTATTGGAATTGATTTGGGTACAACAAACTCCTGTGTGGCAGTTATGGAAGGAAAGCAAGCAAAAGTAAGTAAAAAATGACTAGCAGCTTGTAGTAATGGTATTAGGAGTTGAATGTCCAAATGAGCGTTTTCAGAGGCAATGTTTTTGATGGGATCCTGTTAATGTCTTTTACATAGGTGCTGGAAAACTCTGAAGGTGCCAGGACAACACCTTCAGTTGTTGCGTTTACGGGTGATGGCGAACGCTTGGTTGGCATGCCAGCAAAGCGACAGGCGGTAACTAACCCACACAACACCTTCTACGCTACCAAGCGTCTCATCGGGCGGCGCTTTGATGACCCTGAAGTGAAGAAGGATATGTAAGTGAGATGGGAGAGCCATTCTGCTTCCAGCAGGAATACACAAAATACAGTGCTGTATGACATAACCTGTTTTACAATATCCTCTTTTGTGTGAAATAGCTATGCCCTCATGTCTCAGAGATTCATTGCTTGTATTGTGAGGGCCAAGCTGTATTTTATTATGTTAGTTGCTGATCTTTTTAAGGTTTTCAGAGAAGAAGAGAAAAGGTCCACCATTTACTCTTTCTGCCACCCCACAACCTTGCTGATGCTGTGCAGAATGGTCAGTGTCTCCCAAAGGAGGCTGTTCTCATTCTTGAAGGTGTTTACAGTCATAGCTGTATGATCACACCGTTATGTTAGTGATTAGATGATGTAGCTGATTAAAAGCAGCAGTAGTCTGTAGGTCTTCTGGGACTGCCTGAGGCTGCTGTTGGCAAGTTCAATGTTCTTTGCCTAGAACTTGTACGTGTTCATCTGCTGATACTATTTGAAGGGGTTTTGTGCTGCATGCTAATACACAAACTGAGTGTGGAATTCCTCTGTTTTTCAGTAAGAACGTTCCATTTAAAATTGTCCGTGCCTCCAACGGTGACGCCTGGGTAGAGGCACATGGGAAGCTCTATTCTCCAAGCCAAATCGGTGCCTTTGTACTAATGAAGATGAAGGAAACTGCAGGTTGGTACAGTCTGGTTTGTGCCATGTGTGAACACAGTTGTGCCCTTGGTGCTGAGCAGTGGTAAATGCAAGTGCAGGAGCTGTAAAGACACTTTCTTGGTGTAGGAATCCTTGTATAGCAGGCCCTTCAGTGAGGCAGATCCTGGAGGGGTGCAGTGATGGGCTGTTAGGAAGCTTCAAGGGGAGAATCAGTGTTTCTACCGCAGTCTGGGTTCTTAAAAAGCGTTCTTATCAAAATAGAGTACTAATTGAGTTGATACTCAATTTTAATTGAATGGAATGCATGCTTACTCAGAAGGGGGAGCTCCTTTTCCTTGTCAGCTGCAGTCCTTGTGCCTCCCTGGCAGCAGCTGAGCCTGGACTGTGGCAGACAGGGCTTTCAGTGGCTTTGTTCTTGTTCAGCTGCTAGATGCGTAGCAAGAAAGGGAGTGTTCAAGGGACCTGATTTTTGGTCTGAATTGATAGCTTATTAGCCAGTGGTAACTTAAGTCTTCACTAGGGAAAAATAACCATTGGCCTGGAGAAATTTTTCTCTTCAGTTCCTAGTGTGGTTTCTGGGGAAAATGAGTGTAATACAGAGAGACAATAGTCAGTAGTTGCCTTCCACAGCCTCGCTTGGTAGATGTTGCGCGTCCAGCGGTAAATGATTGGAGGGCAGGACTAAAGGTTGTCACTGAAGCTCCATCCAAAGATCTTTTTTTTCAGTGTTAGGTCCTGGACACTTGCTAAAACTCCATCCAAGAGTAAAACACAAGCATTTGGTGTCTGAGCATCTAGGTGTGATGAATCTGACTTACTCTGAGGATAGTATTCCTCTCTGTTAAGCAGGGTCTGCCTTCTGTAGGTCTGTTGGCTTTTGGCCTGGGTGCTACTTGAATCCAGCTATGGAATGATCTGGCTTTGCAAGCAACACAGAATAATACAGTGTGTAAGGTCCGTGCAGGGCTAATGTATAGGCATAAATCCTGTCTGTGCACTCTCCCTGCATCATGCACATTCTAATTTTTTAGCAGGTCTGAATATGTATTTGTTTATGTCCCTCTCTTTTTTTGAGAGAGGTTTGTGACCTTAAGTTAGGATGTTATATATATTTTTCCTGATTTGCTGTCTCAAATGCTTATAAAGTTAGTATAGGCGCGCTGGTTGTACAGTATAAATGTTATTGACAGCAGACTCTGTAAACAGGGTGAAAATGGGTAAGTTTTAAGTGCATCACATGTTGAACTCTCCAAAGAAATGGCAAAGAACTTCAGTTGCACACACTAAAGAGACAAGTGAAGCGCTCAGATGAATTCTCACTCACTAGTGAAGTGAAGGTGCTTTGCTGTTCTGTCAGAAATCTGCAAACTATTCCACATCATGTGGAAGGCCTTGATTTCTGCACAGCTTCCTCTGCATCTCTCCAGAAAACAGAAAGTTCTTGAGCAGCAAACCTGTCTTCTGTTCTTCATTCAGGAAAATTATTTCAAGCTCCATAATAACTTGGTGCTATTCTTATTTTGTAAAGCTAACTTTCTGTTTTGTCTTCTATCTCCTCCAGAAAATTACCTGGGACATTCAGCAAAGAATGCTGTGATCACAGTCCCTGCTTACTTCAATGATTCTCAGAGACAGGTATTTACCAAGCTGTAAGATTTTTCAGGCTTACAAATTGCATTTAGCTTCTCTCAGAAGTGAGCACTCTTCCTCTTTTTTTTTCCTCAGGCTACAAAAGATGCTGGGCAGATTGCTGGCTTGAATGTTCTGAGGGTGATTAATGAACCAACAGCAGCTGCACTTGCCTATGGTCTGGACAAGTCTGAAGACAAAGTGTAAGTGCCTGTTCGTGACACCTACCTTCTCTTAAATAAGTGTACTGTAATTTGCTTTGTAAATGCATCTTCTGGTTTTTAAAATCATTGGTTGGTATTCTGCCAAAGTAGACTCTGCCGGTGAGCCGGCACCATGTAATGTCACCTCTGTTCTATGCCAGCCATATTTGTTAGAGAAAGTGAGTTAATAACTTCCAGCTATAACTTAATGATGAAAGCTGAGTGTCAGTGTAATTACCTACTGGTAGCAGTGATAGGTGTGGCTAAGGACAGCTGAGGCAGAGGCTGTCACTGTTGGTGCTGAAGTGTGACATAAGACAAACCCCAAGTTTTGGTGCCTGGTATCCACGGTTTGCATCTTCTTCCCCAGCTGCATTCAGCCTTCTGTCACTGTCAAGGGTGTTATATAAATGCAGGGGGGTTGTTACAGATTTTGCAAATCTGGTGTAGCTTATAGTGCTGTGAAAGCCTCACGTTTTGAAAAACATGTTTCATAATGGTTTTGGTGTCCCTGTCCTTGTTGTATGTGAGTGTGGTTTTGTTTGAAGAAGGAACTGCCCTCTAAAATAACAGGTAAGGCTAAGCATCACGCAGCACATCTTTCAGAGAAGACTTCAGCATGGGCTCAGTGTTCAAGGAGTGTGTTCCCTGTGTAATTTGTTTACTGCTGTCTTTAGAGAGGCTCTTAACTTTTGTGAACAGCAGCATGAATTCTGCACACCTGTTTTCCTGAGGAGAATGATTTTTTGAGACATGCAACTTTGTCTAGAAAGTAATGTTTTTCTGCATCTCTTCTTGTAGTATTGCAGTCTATGATTTGGGTGGTGGCACTTTTGATATTTCCATTTTGGAAATCCAGAAGGGAGTCTTTGAGGTGAAGTCCACCAACGGTGACACTTTCTTAGGTGGAGAAGATTTTGACCAGGCTTTGCTACAGCATATTGTTAAAGAGTTCAAGAGAGAGGTAAGATATCTTGTCAGAATTCAATCTGGCGTTACACTGTTTTTCAACCTTGCTTAACTTCTATGGAAGGGTGGGAATTTTTTAAGTTAGTAGGACTTGGTTTGTAATCTATGGCACAGTTGAAATTTGAGAGTATTAAAGATACTTGTTAGCCTGGCTTACAGTTCTTACACTTGATTTCTTGTAGGTGGAGTATTTCTCTCCTGGAAAACAAAATAGCACAACGTCTGCCTTTTTTCCTCCAGTGCAGCAGAACTAAAAGGGGCTGCAGGAGAGATGGGGAGGCACTCTTGATCAGGAATAGGATGAGGGCTAATGGTTTTAAGCTGAAAGAAGGGAGATTTAGATTAGCTCTTGGGAAGAAATATTTTACTGTGAGGGTGGTGAGGCAGTGGCCCAGGTTGCCCAGAGAAGCTGTGGATGCCCCATCCCTGGAGGGGTTTGAGGCCAGGCTGGATGAGGCTTTGGGCAACCTGGGCTAGTGGGAGGTGTCCCTGCCCATGGCAGGAGGTGGAACTCGATCTTTAGGGTCCTTTCCAACCCAAACCATTCTGTGATTCTGTGTTGACTATCCTATACATAGTCTGCTTACTTTCAATTGGATCACACTTTTTTTTTTATTAAATGTGTCAGCACAGATGTGTATAGTGCAGGGTTGGCTGCAGGAAACTGCAATGTAATTCCAACTCCTTTGCCAGTCCAGTTTTGCCTTTATATTCTGTGACACAGCAGCTTTTCCAAGCTTTAATCAGTTACTTGCTGTATAGGCACTTACAGAGTGGGCTAGTGCATGTTTTTTAAATGCTAAATACGTTTGCCAGAAGAGAGAGATCAGCAGAAGTGCACATATAAGGCTGTATTTCTACAAACAGCTTTATTGTTAAGAGTGATAGGAAGGTGAAGCGCAGTGAAGAGGAGCTCTCCGTGACCCCTGTGCGAAAGCTGAG
This sequence comes from Syrrhaptes paradoxus, assembly GCA_013400615.1. NCBI lineage: Eukaryota > Metazoa > Chordata > Aves > Pterocliformes > Pteroclidae > Syrrhaptes > Syrrhaptes paradoxus. The sequence continues at coordinate 60,667 of VZTO01006990.1, forward strand.
AGTCTGTTAACCCATATTGTTTGTTGCTTAGACGGGTGTTGACCTGACTAAAGACAACATGGCCCTTCAGAGGGTGAGAGAAGCCTCGGAGAAAGCCAAGTGTGAGCTTTCATCATCGGTGCAGGTAGGTAGCTGGGTTCAGAGCACTCCAGTAAAACATTTTGATGCAATGAGTTTTGCAGTATTTTGTTTCCAAAGCTGTATGAAATTGCTGCTTTTCTCTTGCGGTGTCAGAACAGTCTTCTGTGTAACCAAATGGAATCAGTTTAATGGACCATTAAAATATTTTAGCAGAGTAGACTGTTTAGGCGCAAAATTAGTTGTTGGAAGCTGAGAATGTTACTGGCTGCTGGGTTTTGCCTCTGTTCTCATTTTTTCTCCTCTTGTGGGGAATGTGACCTTGTTCCCAACTTATTATGTATTTGAAGAGTATGATGGGCATCAGGGAATGTAGCTGCAGCTGGTCCTGCTGTTACTGGAAGCAGTTGTGGCTTTGTGCAGGCAGTTCCAAAGCCTTGGTGCTACTTTTTCCAGAGAAACAGCTAATTTGTCTAATAAGATGTAATTTCTGTAAAGAATCTTTACTTATTTGCCTATAGAAGAGTTGTCTAGACAATGGGCAACATATACCCCCTTTCTTTTTTCCATCCGCTTTGTGTATTAATGCGTTCCAGCATGTCCTTTATGCACTACTGAATAAGGAGCTGGAGGAGCGGTGAGTTGGGGGTGTAATAGTCTTGCCTAAGTGAAATTAAGGTCAATTATATAGTAATTGAAATGGGGACTCTGCCAATTTCTAGGTTCTGAATAAACTTTTTTTGATGGTAGTCTTTTTGTTGGCCAGAGGGGAGCTCATAGCAAGGAGTTTAGCCCAGTCACAATGGATGCATAGTTCTGCCAGAGACATAGCAGGCTCTGTTTTACTAGCTCAAGAGTTGGCAAACGCCGTCTGTTCATACCAGGAAAAACTGAATTCCTTAACTCTTTAGCAGTGGAGGGAAAACAACTTGCTTTTGGCCCTGTTTTCCCCTAATATTTTTGCCCGTGCTATTTATAAAGTGGATGCACACCTCTAGTCAGTAACGCAGGTTTAGTTCTTGTGTACGTTTAATCTCTAGAGCTTAAAGCATTAATGTTTGTGATTGCTTTGGTTTGTAGTATCTTTTGATGTAATCATGACTCAGCACTTGAACAAGATGGCTTCAGTATAAGATCTGCTTTAAAAATCCAGCATGGGGATTTGTAAGATGATTCACAAGTAGCCATGAAAAGTGGGGATTATGGTCCCTGGCACAGATGAACTTTGTGTTAAATGACAATGAACTGACGGTCAAACATGAGTTGTTTGCATTGAGAAAACAGTCATGAGTTATTTTCTTCACGTAGCTTACCTTTATATGAAATGTTAGTCATTTGGCAAAATCTTTCAGAGCTCTGAAGATGGGCTCTCTTCTCTGTTGTGCTAAAGGAAGAGGATTAAGGTCATCACTTTAAAGTTTCAGCTCTTATCTCCTGGCTGTGATGGAAATTAAATTGTTCTTCTTAAAAGACCTCAAAATAACACAATATTAAAATTGGAACTTAACAGTTGTAACTATGAGATGTGAAAAAAAAAATAATAATTTTCCTATCTCTTGTCGGAAATGTTAAACATGAAAGTATGACTGCTGCAGGGTGAACAGGCATGTGGATGTTTCGGTAGAAACAGAATAGAACCTGTAACTTGATCTAAAACCTGTATGTAGCTGCCTTCTTTTCCGTTCCTGTTTTTCACTCCGTGTCTGTCTCTGTGCTGCAGACTGATATTAACTTGCCGTACCTTACTATGGATGCCTCCGGACCAAAGCACTTGAACATGAAGCTGAGTCGCTCGCAGTTTGAGGGCATTGTAGCTGATTTGATCAAAAGGACGGTAGCACCATGCCAGAAAGCCATGCAGGATGCTGAAGTCAGCAAGAGTGACATTGGCGAAGTCATCCTTGTCGGTGGCATGACCAGAATGCCAAAGGTATGAGATCTGTCTCTGTTACGGGCAGAGCTGGCACAGCCAGCCGGTGCTTCCTGTTAAGGGTCATCTGTAACGGAAAAGTTGGGAGTCTGGTGACTTCAGCGCTCCAGCAGCTGAAGGCCACCAGGAGCAGAGCAGAAGTGCTCCGTAGTCACATGAAAGCAGTGGCAAGGGACTCTCTCATCCTCTTTAATTGGCTCAGCTTGGATTTGGGGGATGTAACAGAGTTCCTCTTTACAAAGACGAGTGGGAGGTATCAGGAGTTGAAAATTTAACCAGACTTTCTGATGCAGACTGAGCAAAAGCAGCGTTGTTCAGGTACACATTGCGTTTTCTCTCGTTGCGGACTCAGTGTGTGCTAGAAGTACGCTTCAATGAGCTTTGGGTAATCTTCGCCTTCCAGTGGATTTCTTCCCCTGTGTAGGGCACTTAGCTGTGAAGAGACTGCACAAGCAGGATGGCTCTGTTACCTGCTGGTTGCATGCGTTTGGCTGCCTGTTTGAGGCTGGGAGCTGTCAAGCATATTTAACTGGATGTTCCCAACACTTGTTACCTAACTCCTGGCTCTTGTGTTCTGTGGTGATAAGCACCAACAGGTAACTTGGAAGCTCGCTCTGCTGACATGCACGGTCTTGCAGATAAGGCCCTGTCTGGTGATTTGCTGTTCTTGTTCGTAGCAGTGCCGAGTACTGCTTAGCTCCCCTGAAGTCAGAGCTGAACATGTATGAACACTGCTCTCTCCGAGGGTACAGCTTGTCCTTTGCTCCAGAGATCATCAAAATCTCATTCCATGGGGATCAGTCAGGCTTGGACTATTTGCTGTTAAGTTCTGTGATTTCCGGGTCCTTTTTAGGTGTGTACATGGTCCTGCTTGGAATTGATTTGGGGTTCGGTGGTGGGTTTTTTCTTTCCTCCCTAAGTGTTAAATGAGCCTGGTGGCTGGAGGTGATACTGGTGTGCGCAGAAGGTCACCCAGGCAGGGGAACCAGAACAGCAAGATAAACAGACGCTGCTGCTCTGGCCAAAGCTCAAGTGGAGTGACCGTGCTATACCTTCCCAAAATCCCTGTTGTTCTGGCTGGATAAAGGAAAAATGGCCTGGTTAGCTATGTACAGAGTAATGAAAAACACTTCTAGAAGTGGGGAAGCCTTTCCTGAAACATTGTGTATTCTTTAGGAGTGGGAGACAGTACTTGAATATTAATATTTTTAAATTATTATTTTTATGGGTTTTTACCTTCTATAACCCCAAGTATCTGGGGCTTTGAGCTTACACAAGGCTTTCCTGAGTGCCTGTAGTTACAGCTCGGGCTCCAAGATCGCTCACTGCCTGTATGGTGCATGCAGCACAGAGCCTTCCCCCGTGTACGTAGCTTCACCCTGCTAGGAGGGAACTGCCTTCTTTGGAGCATTCCCGTGACCAGCGCTCCAGGAAACGTACAGTGAGTGGTTAGAAGCAGTGTTTCTTCTTTTCTGCTGTAAAATGTGCCTCCTGAGGGAAAGACTTGCACTTAATTACATGCTCGTACATGAAGTGTCTTCCTCTGTAATGAGTGTTCCCAGCAGATGCCTCTTGCCTTAAGTGTGGAGGAGTTGGACATTTGCTTACAGCAGTTTTCCAGGCACATCACGCTCACCTGTGCCCACGTGTGCCTAAGGAGACTACTCAGGGAGGAGGGAAGCTGCAAGTGGGAACAAAGTCCCACACCCTTCTCTGGTAAGGCAGAGGAGCGGGCTACGGAACCGTGCGCTGGTGCGGACGCCTTGTTGCATTCCCATCTGGGTGTTTCACCAATAAATCTGTTGCAGTTACGAGCACATCCTCCTGAAAGGGCAGAGCAGTGAAAAGCTAATAACGCAGCTCAGACTGCTGACATTGCAAATCTACTTCTCTCGTGAAATAGCCCTTTAAATAAAGAGTTTGAAAATACACTTTCCTTTTTTTTTCTTCCCCTTTATTACACACAAACAAGATGAACTCGCTTTCTGGATTTTTTTTACCTTCCCTGTGCCCTGCCTCTGCAGCTGTACTGTCCTTGACAGCCATGTTCTGCCCAGTGTTTGCTTGTGCAAGTTCCCGGGGAGCAGTCCTTGACTCCCGCTTGATAAGCATGGAGTGATCCCTTCTGAATGTGGCTGGGCTGTGTGAAAGGACTGATGTAGATTGACTTGCAGCTGGTTAACTTGATTGCAAGAAAGTCTCCAGAGGAGGGATTGTCTAGACCAAAATGACAGCACTGAACAGGGTGTGTGGAAGATGGGGAATTACTAAGCCTGAAGCTTAGTATTTCTGTTGTGCCACAGGGTTACATGGCAGCGGGAGCATAAAGTGACAAACCTTTAGCCAAAGCTGGCGTTTCTTGTGGCCACAGCGCTGGGCAGTAATTCTTCACTATGCATACGAGCTGTGCTCTCTTTCCATTCAGGTGCAGCAGACTGTACAGGATTTGTTTGGCCGTGCTCCTAGCAAAGCAGTTAATCCTGACGAAGCTGTTGCTATCGGTGCAGCTATCCAAGGTGGCGTGTTGGCTGGTGACGTTACTGATGTGCTGCTGTTGGATGTAACTCCCCTCTCCTTGGGGATTGAGACGCTGGGAGGTGTCTTCACAAAGCTCATCAACAGGAACACCACCATACCGACAAAGAAGAGCCAGGTACAAATCGACTCCAGAGGGGTGGGTCTTTGTGGGGGTCTCAAACACCCAGTGAAGGCTACCCAAAGCATCCCAGTAGATAGTCTTGTCTCTGCCTCGTCTGGGAAGGAGAAGCAGCCTAGAAATGAAATGTAACGTCAGCCACCAAGTATCTCTGATTATTACTGTGTCCAGGGGGCAAGGTAAGTTGAGTGCCAGGATACCCCAGGATGTTTGCGGCCTGGTCGGGATTCCAGCGTGCGTGCTGTGATGTAACTCTCAACACATCATTCTGAAGAAGAATTGTGTGGAGACCTTCTGTAACTGAGCACCACGCCTGTTTGAAGACCACCTTTCGTGGTCTGCATGACTCAGAAGGGGTTATCTTTTTTTCCTGTGTTTTAAGGCTCTAGTAGACTTGGGTGTGATATTTTCTTTCACTTTGCCTTGTCTGGGTCTGCTACTGTGTGCTCTTACTGATAACACTTGTTCTTGGGGGGTGTGGGGTTGGGGCAGGAGCCCTGCCACTTCAGGAGATGCCAGTGAGCTTGGCTCTTGCTGGTCTTGGTGCCTTGGTGTTTTGCCTGAGGAACAGGGGAACAATAAGCATTTGTGGTTCTTTATCTCTTTGAAGTAGCTTCTCATTCTCTTACTTGCAGGGTAGGTTTGTAACTGTATCTGTTCATGTGTTGCAATTTTGTGTTCCTTTTCCCTAGGTGTTTTCTACAGCTGCTGATGGGCAAACTCAAGTGGAGATTAAAGTATGCCAGGGAGAGAGAGAGATGGCTAGTGACAACAAACTTCTTGGCCAGTTCACATTGGTATGTTGGCTACTCAGTATTCATGACCTTAGACTTGATCTTCTTTGAGAAGTTTAAAGCCTTCTCCATGTCAGTTGACCTCTGAAGGCAGTGTTGATGGGGAGTCATCTTACATAAGACATTTGACCCTATTTGTAGTAAAAAAGCAGTCTGTAAAGGCACAGCCCAGTTCTGGGACAGCCTTTCAATGGCAGGGGAGCAACTAGTGTTTAAGACAGAGCTCATCATTTTAAGCAGTCTTAGATGGCACATACTGCAGCTTTGGGGCTTGGTCCCCTCAGAGGACCTTCTCCACTTCTGAGCACAAAGAGCAGAAAGAGCTCTGGAGTCCCAGCCCCGTGCGGCAGATAGCCTGAATGTGGACCTTTCCTCTGGGGTTGCAAAGACAAGACTTGGTGCAGGCTCTGTGGTACCTGCAGACCCTGGAGAAAACCCAATTCTGGCCCAGCACAGCTTCTCTGTGAAAGCCTGTGGAACTGCCGTGGTTACTGGGGAACAGATGTGCTCCAGGGATTCATGTGTGCAGGGTGTGGCTGACTAACCAGCTCCCCAAGCAGAGTTGGTTTGCTGGCAAAGTTTGGCACTGTTTGTCCAAACTTACTCCTGCCGGGAAGAGCCCTTCAGAAAGGAAGGACTTGGCCTTTCTTTTGTGCTTTTGAAAGAAGCTGTACTGCCTGTTGGTCTTTTACAATGGTAACCTCAGAGGTAGTCAGTGAAGTCTAGTTGTGTCCAAAACTGAGGAAACAGTATTGTGCCATGTCCTGGAGGGGACGAGTGGCTTGTTCAGCAATAGAGCAGAACCTGTGTCACCTTGAAACCAAATTGAGGGGCTGCCTCTTGTTGTTTCTTGTGCACTTGTCCTGGGTAGAAATCTGTATTCTGTTAAACCTGTCAAGATAATACTAATTCACCACATGATGCCAACAGGCTCAGCTCTGAGGGGTAGTTAATAGTTGATTCAACGGACAGATCGCCAAGATGATGTGCCCCACGCTGTGGGAGCTCGTGTCTGTGTGGGAGCTAATGGCTAAGGTGCTTCTCGTTCTCAGGTTGGGATTCCTCCAGCGCCGCGTGGAGTGCCCCAGATTGAGGTCACTTTTGACATTGATGCTAATGGTATCGTTCATGTGTCAGCCAAGGATAAAGGCACTGGACGCGAACAGCAAAGTAAGTGCCCCTGGGTGCTGCCTGGGGACGAGGAGGAAAGGTGTGGAGTGGTGATGGTGCCGTAGCGTGCTGGGCATGGGGGGTAACACGAGGTGACTCCAGAGTAATGAAGTGCTGTGCGGATGAACATCCCACAGTCCAGGGGTGGGGACTGTGATGCGTGTTACTTGATTAAGAATAAAGATGACACGAGCAATCTGTTGCCAGTGCAGCGTAGGTAACAATTGAAGCCGTCTTGGCCTGAGTGCCTCCTCTGGAAAGGAGGGCAAAGGGCTATGGCAAAACAAAATAGGGAAAGGGAGAAGTGACAGCTGACCTGTAGTTCCATTTTTAAGGAAGTAAAGCTCCTGTAAGCACACAGCACTCCGTTGCTCTTTCTGCCTGCTGACAGAGGTTGCCACCGATGGATGTTCTCTCCTTGCACGTTAGGCAGAGATGAAGTAGCTGCCTAGACCGAGGTCAAGGAAGACCTCACTGGCAGGGTTTTACCACATTTCAAGTCATTTTGTGCTGTATGACCATCCTTTCTTGGTCTTGCTGTCTGCTGTGATGGCTATAGCAACATTTCAGCAGAGTACAACTGTTTCCTGGAGTTTCCTGTGTATCAGCTGTGCCTCTGTTCCCAGAGACGTGTCGGGCATGCATGTTGGCGTTTCTGGAGTGTTTGTGGAGCAGTGCGCCGGCTGCTTACAGGGTGTCCTGTGTCACTGAAGAGCTTGGAGCAGTGACATTCTGCCCTACCTTACCCTGAAGGGAAAAAAATTGGGGTTTGGGAATCCAGCACCTTGCACAAGTTGTGCTTTTGCTGGGATCCTGGGCATGTTGTTCCTTTGGGAGTGCCCTCTGCTAACACACAAACAGGCTGCTATCTGTTTGAGACTGCCTGTGTGGAGGTGCCAACTTTTAAGGGAGAAATTGAATTAGGAAGTTCTCTGTTGAATCCAAGGCATGTCAAGTACAGCTGAACAGATCAGCCCTGTGCTGAGACCCTATTTTGTTTCTAATTACTCCATTACAAAGGTCTTGAAATTCAGGTATTTTGAAGCAGCAGGTATTTTGTGTAACCACCTTGTTCATTTTCATCCATTTAGGCTGGAAATGCCTCTAAGTGGCAGGAGGCTTGGGGACCTCAAGCTGTCAGTATATTTTGCTCTGTAGTGCAGTGAAACGTTAGGCCCAGTGTTCTGGGGTAATTAACGACACAGCTGACATTTTCTAAAGCTCTGTTGTGGGCTCAGAAAATTAATTTGAAGCATTTGTAGATTCCCCTGATACAAAATAAATCTCTTTTGTGCCTCTAGCTGGGAAGCGTCTATACTGCCCTTCAGTTGTTTCTTGGAGGCAACCACTTGAGCAATGAAATGTGTGTTCCAGTTAAGAAAAATATTAACTCTGTGTTGGCAACTTGGAGGTATATGTTCTTCTGAATCTTGATGCGTGGCTTTTGGCAGAAATTTGTTACCAAAACCACACTGCTTGTTACTTGGATTTCTTTGTGGATTTTCCGTGCCTTTTACCTCTGAATAGCCATCTGCTGGGAATAGGGAATCAGAATTTTTTTTTACCTGCCTACCTGTATGCAAATGTGGTCCTAATTATACAGCTGAACAGCTCATCCCACATCTGCATCCAAATGACGTGTGTGTGTCTTTGTTCAGGGTTTTGTATCATTGACAGATATTATGTAGAAGACTTATTTCTAATGAGGGTCTTAGTATACCCTTTTTTGGACTTTGTGACATCCTGGATGTTGGTCCTCTCTTTCTCAATGAAATTATGCTTTACTGCAGAAATCAGCTTAAGTCTAGACTGTACTTTTTGGCACTACTGGAGAAGAGAAAGAGGGGATCTTTGAGCCTGCCCATGGAATCACACTATGTTCACTTAGTAGGGCTGTGTGAGAAGCTGGGTGGGAAATGATGTCTTATCCTGTTACCAGCCTGAGCGGCTTTCTAACAGTGAAAGGAATCTCTGTGCCCTGGTAAAACAATTCCTTCTGTTTGGATTGGTTTTTTTTTATTTGGTTGGTATTTGCTGATTTTATTTATTTATTTTTTTTTAGTTCAGTGGTTTTAACCTGGTAGCGTGCCCCTTTGATGTGGGGGCTTGGTGTGTATGTTCATTTTGAGTGACTGAAGAATGGTCAAAGTGGCTTGCAGACCATTGGACAGGAAGCTTCTGGCAGAGCTGGGGAGTTGGTAGATCTAAGACATCAGGCTTTTATGTCTCCAGCAGCATCGCTTCCTCTTCAAAGAGGGGCTGTTTTTGTACTGCCCACAGAGTCCTCACAGGTGCAGAGTCCCTGAGCAAGGCTGCTGCCATGGAGAGGGTTTGGGAAATGCTACACTGCCTTCTGCCAAGATGAGAGCGCATTATTAATGCTTCTTCTCTATGCAGTTGTTATCCAGTCTTCTGGTGGCCTTAGCAAAGATGAAATTGAGAACATGGTGAAGAACGCAGAGAAATATGCAGAGGAAGACAGACGAAGAAAGGTAACGTGATCATTATGGTATCTCCCAGCTAGGAGCATACCTGCTGGTTATTGCTGTTCTGTGCTGTTAACTCTGCCCACCACGAAGGAGCTGTAGGTCTCAAGCTGTTTGTGCAGTTACACAAATATAAGCTTCCTTATATTCAGTTTACACTCCAGAGTTGCAGGAAGGTGCGTGCAGAGGCATGTGGATCTTGGGTTTGGGTTGGGTAACTTCCCTGTGTGACTGGCGGTTTAATTCCTCCCTGGGGAATTACTGGCACAGGGAGGCAGCAGTAAGTAAAGTCACCAAAGCTTTTTGTCATCAGTGCTCTTGACTGTCCACCTGCCTGTTACCTTGGCTGTTAATTTAAAGCCAGCGTACTACAGCTGGCTTTTCACAGTGATGTTCCACTTAAATGAAAGCAGTACAGGGATGGTTAAGCTACTTTCTCTAAGTTTATTTTAAAGCTTAAATTATAGAACCTGCCAAGCAAAGCTGCACCTCAGCCTCTTCCTTTGTAAGTGGGAAGTTGCTTTCCATAGTGTGTGAAATCTCACCGTGGCATCTTGGATGCTATATTCATCGGAGCGCAGTATTTGCCCTCAGCGCAGGTGAAGCTGTCAGGAGGTGTTTGAAAGCCTCTCTGACTTTATCAAGAAAAGACTGACACTTGCCACGGTTGAGTGACTGAATCGGTGATATTCATAGGATTAATGGTTGGAAATAATTGGTTTAATGAGTAGTACTAATGAATTATGCTACTAAATATAGAGCACTGATTTTTAAGCAGTGAAAGTCTACTCTGGGATATCACACCAGCATATGTTTAGCAATTGCTGAAACTAGCACACTGAATTTACCTGCTTTGTGTTCTCCTAGTCTGTAGAAACCTGTCTCATGTGTTCAGGCAGTGCTGTAAATCTCACCCTCAGTAGTGAAGGGATCAGAAAAGGACTAAAGGAGAGAATTCATGCAATAAATTCCCGTGAAGCAGCATTGCCTTACCTCAAAAGCTCTAAAGCCACAAAACATTGACTTATTAGCATTTGTAGGTTAGATGGAGGACAGTTGAAGACCTTGGTCTGAAATTCCCACTGTTTAAATAACTGCATCATTGCCATGAAGCCTCGCACTTGAAGAGGCTGCACTGAAAACTTTTTCTGTTGCCTTACTTTAACTTTGAGCCTTAAATACCTCAATAAGTTCTTCCCTGTTGTAGTCCTGAAGGACTCGGCTCTGTCCAGTGACCTGTCAGATAAAGGTGATAGGGTTGCTTTCTTAACTGACACTTCTCTGTCTCTTTACTTGACCTGCATAACTGTAATTCTCCAAACTTGCTCATTACACCTTTCTGGTCATTTTACTGCCATGGAAGTGTCATGAATGCATAAGCAGAGTTATCACTCTGCTGGACTAGGCATCCTGCTGTGAATGTTGGTATCCCACAGAGAGTGAAGACAGTGTAGAAGCAAAATTATTTTTTCATCAGCTTTCCACTGTAAGTCATTAGCCTCCTGAGAATATCCTCATGCCCTTGTTTAGATGGACTCTTCTCCCAGCTGGAGAGGGCTGGGTGTCCCAGAGATCATTGCTGGTGAAATAGTTCATGTTGACACTGGGACTGAACTATGTCTCAGCAGGACTGCCACTTCTCTGTACTTACATCCTGCTCTGTCCCCTCTTGGTTGTCTTTGCAACAGTAACGTTAGGAACTGGTATTTCTTACCTAGCACCGTGGGGTTTTTCAGCTGTTGAGATGCTGCAAGTGTTTGCAATAAGGGGACATGAATAAAATAACCCGGCATTTTAGTTGTCTCTGGTGCCCTTGTTGCTTAAGAACAATTTCTGAAAGGTCTGTTGCTTTCTAACAGAGCAGAACAGTGAGAGCTGTCCTGTCTCTGCTGTTGCTGGCTAATTCAGCATGCCAGCACTAGTGCTACATTAGTTGCTTCTGCTTCCAGGGAAGTGGGATTTGTGGGAGTGTGAAAGCGTGGGGGCTGCCTTGCATAGACTGCCTGTTTGGGCTTTCTGGGGCCGGAATGCATCTAGAAATGGCTTGCTTGCATTTCTTCTTCCCTGCTTGCCGTTAAGAAGGACCCTGGGTGGGAGCTAGAATGGAATTCGGCAGTTTAGGGAAAGAAACGTCAGCTGCTAGTTCAAATGCCCACAGCTCATGGGGCAGTGATGTGTGCAGCGTGCCCTCATGAGCTCTCTTACCCAGGAACGCGTGGAAGCTGTGAACATGGCTGAAGGCATCATCCACGATACGGAGTCCAAGATGGAGGAGTTCAAGGATCAGCTGCCAGCAGATGAGGTAGGTAGTTTCTGATCCCCTAACAATAAAGGAGGTAAGATTCCTTAATGTATCTTCCCTCCAGTTCTCATTTAACTCCTGTCTGGCTCTGGCCAGTGTCACCGACCCTGTGCGCGTTTCCAAACCGTGGAAAGATGGCACAGTCGTCAACCCTTCTGGTTTTTGTGCTTGCTGAGTGGGGTGAGCATGGCTGATGGGAGGATGTGAGGACATACTCAGAGCACTGCTTGGATAATAGCAAATATCCTACTTCAAAGAGTGAGCTCAGTGTCACTGAAGATCTAAGAGCCTGGGAAGCTGTTAATGAAAGGTTTCTGCATGAATTATGTCCTTGTCTTGGCCTTGCAGTGATTTGATAAGAACTGTACTGCAGCCTGTGTGAGAGGAGAGTTTTGCTCAAAAGCTGGAGATTATGAACAGTGCCTCCCAGTGTGTTAGCAGAGGGACAAAGCAAAGGCCTTGTGCAGTCCCAGCAGTACAAACACAGCACCCAAGAACTTGGAGGCAATGCAAATTACTGTATCCACTTAGCTCTGATTTTTCTTCTATCTTTGGAGTGAAGTGGATATTTAGTATCAAAAGCATGCTTTTTCATACCATTCTAAGTGGCAGTTTAATTTCTGCATTGTGAATTTCCAAAGCCAAGTGTAAAACAGATTGCACCATCTTCAAGTTAACAGCTCTCAGAAGCAGAATAAAAGGGCTCCTAGGGCCCCTCTGAGGTTTTTGAGGGAACAGACTTGTACTTCGTTGGTAAGTAGCCTCTGAAGAGTTTAAATGCAGATTTTCAGCCCAACTCCTCTCTCTAGGATGGATATTGTCTGACTGTCTTTGGGATTATGATCACTAGAGTTCTCTCTCAGGAGCACAGAGCCTAAATCCCTGTTCCCTACAAGGACTGGTGTTCCCTGTAACGTCTTTTGAAGAGTACCACAGGAAAGTGGGTAGCAGTGTTGGAGTAAGGTCTGGGTGGAGATGTTGGCCTGACACAGAAGGCATCGAGCACCTTCCCCTTCCTGCGGGTCTGAATGAGAACTCTGCCCACGTTTTGCCTGCGAACGCTGCTGAGCAAGCGCTGCCGGCGCAGCTGTCCCCCCGTAACCTCGCTCCTCCAGGCCTGCCTCTCCAGCAGCGTGCCAGTCTGACAGAGAACCGCCAGACTCTGCGGAGGGTTTGACAGATGGCTACAGGGGCTGTGATGAGACCATATTGCTTTTTTATTTTCTTGCCTCTCTGCTCCTTTTCCCACGTGCAAGAAAGGGATTAAACAGGGTGGTGAACAGCCTTACTCGTTGGCTTTCTGACAGCACATTAAATCTAGATGGAACCCAGCTTTCTTTTGCCTTCACCCTGGCTCCCGGGGTGACTGACTGACAGGCGAGGTGAGCCAGGGAGAGCAGCTCTCATCCTTGGAGGGCTGCTTGGTCTCTGCAGGGCTTTCTGTCCTTGGCGCCTCTGCTGAGACTGCAGACAAGGGGACCGATTAGTGCCAACGGTGGCACATTTAGTGATGTGGACAGGCGCCCACTGGGAACGGAGCACAGTCTGTATAGCTCAGTTTGAGACTTGACTTCATGGCTTCTGGCAAAAAAAAACAGTAATTTTGCTGTGGCCAATAGGTCGGTTAAATGACAGGTGTGAGATTCTTGGTGGACAAAGTGCAGGATTTCTTCATGTTTTTTGTGACTTTCTTGCAGTGCAACAAATTGAAGGAAGAAATTGCTAAAATGAGGGAACTTCTGGCTCGTAAAGATACCGAAACAGGAGAAAACATCAGGCAGGCAGCAACCAGCCTGCAGCAGGCTTCCCTGAAACTCTTTGAAATGGCATACAAGAAGGTAGGTTCATGGTCACTTCCATTTTATAGCCCCCAGGTGGGAGGGGTGAGTCGGGACAGCAAACATTTAGGTAAGAGCTGAGCTTGGAGGTAGCACTGAGTCTCAGTGCAGCTCTGAGTGACACCTGCTGAAGGGGCAGCTGGAGAAAGTCAGGCAGAGTTGAAGGCCTGAAATCTTGGCCATCCTTCTGTAGGTAGCCTGCCTCCCAGGCGGTGTGTTACGTGAAGTGTTGGAAGCTCTTTAATAGGGAGCATCAAGAAGAGCACAGACAGGGCTTTTGCCTAAAGTAGTAATGTCCAGAATTATTTTAAGGATGACTGTAAAACAGGCTTCCTGCTTAGTCTGCCTGAAATTACAGTAGTAGGGTCACTGGGATTTTCTTCTCCATCTCCTTCCCAGTGAAAGGCTCGCCCATTCGAGCCCTGGCAGATGTGCACTCCCGCTGTGCAGGGAAGTCTCCAGGATGGAAGCGGCACACTCTGCCCAGATGACCTTGGTGATGCTAAGCTCTCCTTAACTGTGGAAAGCTGCTTTTCTAATGCCAAACACTCAGTGCTGCAACGTAGGCTTGTAATGTCCGCTGGGAAAGCGCCAATAGTGGGAAGAGAATTTCCTGCCTCTTAGTGGCAGTCACGCAGAGATGAAGATGATGGCTCCCATTCTCCAGTGGGCAACTGGAGGAAGGGTTTCTTTGGTCCAGAACTACCCTAAAGCAGCTAGCTAGGAAAAAAAATATCTGGGAGAAGCATATTGTTACTACAACTAATAAGCTGACTCTTTCACAGATGGCCTCCGAACGAGAGGGTTCTGGAAGTCCAGGGGATCAGAAGGAAGAGAAGCAATAAGAAGTCTCTGTCTTGTCTTGACTAGAGTATGAAGAAGAGGTCGATTTTTCTTGACGCTTGGGAGAGAAGGGACCTTCCTGAGCAGCAATGGGCAGAATTCAGACTTACTGTGTTTTTGCAGTATTCTATATATAAAATTCTTTAATGTATAAACTTAGTGATGTGTCTGCTAGATAAATTGTCACTTGATGAAAGTTTAATTCATGCCAGACGAAGTTCTGAGTGTTTGGCCCCGTGGTATTCAAGTGAGGCACCTGGGAACTCGCTGATCATTTCTTTCTGATACTTGACACAATGGTGTACTAAATCTGATAGCAAACCTTGGAAACCATGTCACTAAATTAAGGGTGGAGATGGAAGTCCTGTCGGAATGGGGAGGAGAATAACACCTGCATGGACCCTCCTTGTGGATCTGAGTAGTTGTGAGCAGGTGATAAGGGCTGTGAGCAGCAATGATGAGGCTGGTTACATTGCTAGAGAACATCCAGATCTGCAGCTAGGTTAGTAGCCTTGTTCTGAGGGAGAGGGGTTACTTGAAATTTAGCTGCAACATTATTTTTACGAAAGAAGCTATGTGGAAGTTAAATACTTTGCTTGTCTGAGCCTTCTGCTCCATCCTGTGTCTGTTCTCTGCTTATGGTAAAACAAATTTCCTTGATAATAAAACTGTTACTGGATCCATTCTGGATTTTTTTAAAAATAAAGGCAGTAAAGTGTCCAACATGGAGTTCTTGGTATCCTGGCCTTTGATGGAGAACAGGAGCGTGTTAAGTGCTTGGGGGAGCTCCTGGGGGGAAAAGAGACAGCCACCTTTCGGGAATTTGTACTTCATGTTCGAAAATAAGGAATCTGGTGTTGGATTAGGGTCTGCCCCTTCTGAGAGGGTCACAGCTGGTGTGACTTCACCTTCAGGCCCTTTGTGCTTGGGCTCAGCCTTTAAAGCGCAGAGCAGTGGTCTAACTGCAGAGTGAGAGGGAGCTGGAAGCATTTTGGCCTGGGCGTGAAAGGTGAGGAAGAAAAGAGGCTGGGCAGCAGCATGGGGGGGAGGCAGCTGTGCAGGGGCTGTCTTCACAGCAATTCGAGGTGTTAAGCTGCCTGAGTTCAGGTGGACGGAGGAGTTCCAACCCCAGATTTGGTGCTTTGCTGGCACCAGGGTGTGCACGCAGCTGTGCATCCCCTGAGAGGGATCTCCTCTATAAACTGGCCTGTGGATGACTGCTGTCCTCAGCTTCCCTCTGCTGCTGCTCCTGCCAAACATCATCCCCTGTATGAAACTACAGCCTGATAAAAGAGGAGGAGTTCTTCAGCAAAGCAAGTTGGATGTTTGAGGTACAGAAAGCAAATGTCCTTAAGTGAAACAGGTTAAACCCCTCCTCTGTGGAAGCTTTTCCTGCAGCCAGACGTTTCTGCAGCAGAGCCGGGGGCAGCCCAGGACAATGCTGCTGCCCGTGCTGCCGCTCACACGCTCTTCCCTCTGTTCTGGGCTTGTCCTGCCGCCAGGGTGAAGGTGATGGATCATCATCTCGCAGCCTCTGGGGTCTGGAATCATTCATCGGAGTCTGTCTTTACTTCTTGAATGAATTATTTGCCCTGACATGGTTTAAAGCCCCTTTTCACAGATGTTCTTTTTTCTTTAATCTGCTGTTCTTAGCTCCTCCTTTATAAGCTGAATTATTGAATTGAGGAGGGAAAAGTGAAAGGAGGTGATGTGTGTCATCACTGAAAACTGGTGATGTCATCTCAAATTGAGAACAGTTTCTTGCCAGGAAGGCAGGAGGTGCAGCAGCTGGGCAGTTACCCCATAAAAGGATCAGCCTCTGTCCCAAGGAGTTACCTGCTCCGGTGCAGCCGCTGGGCAGGTACCGGCAGCACGGGGAGAAGGGGTGTGGGGGGTTCGCTGCCCGCTCTCAGTTGGAGGCTGACACTCAAGAAGCCTGTAGCCCTAGTGGTGCTGCAGCTCTGCAATAAATGACTGCTCTGGCTATGACAGTAATTAAGTTTTGCTTGTGTTCTTTGAGGAAAAAAGGTGACTGAGCGATGCCCACGCTGCGTGCCTCCACCCGTGCACGTCCTCTCGCGCTGCGCTTTGCGGGTGTGAGCAGGTCTGGGCAGGGCACTGTGGGCGCTGCAAGTCCGGCTGCCTGGAAATAATCGTGGTCGGTGACACGGACGG